>CACVCL010030578.1:0-46254 GCA_902729485.2 Mus minutoides
ACATATATATATATATATATATATATATATATATATATATATATATATATATATATGGGTTATCATACTTCTACTTCCTTTCCAACCATTATGTTATCCTAATACCTTCCAATCCCTCAACAGCTAGTAGGAAAGGTAGAGCCTAGAGATAAAGGGGGAAGTATACCTTTTTAGACTACTTCATGATGATTAGGGATGCTAGATTCCTTGAGTCAAGTCTAATCTTCATCATCAGAATATCCAGCAATTCAGCAAGCCAGCAATAATAAAAGCAGCAGCAGAAACTGTAGCAGTAGGGAGAGCAGCAGGCACCAAAGGCCTTCTCAAGGCTCTCCCATTTATACCCTCTCCAGAGTCCCCAGAATTAAACTATCTATAGCTGGCAAAAGTCATGCCACTTCTTGGGCACAATCATAGTTAACAAGATAGTTAACATAGTAATCAAAAATGTCCACTTTATAGACAGGGAGTCTTCATACAAACTCCCCAGCAAAATGTTCTTGTCTCCAGGAAAAGACCAAGTTTTGTATTGATGAGGTGCTGCCATCATTATCAGCCATGTGTAGGAATTAGTACCATGTGTAGGAAGTACAGACAAACTGAATCAGCCCCAAATTCAACACCTGGGATTAAATTTAAAAATGTAGTGATGTAACATAACTAGTAAAAAAAAAGAAATCTCACTACTGTGTGGGACCATGAAAGGCAGCCTGTTTTCTGGTTGAACTAGATTAAAACCCCAGAGACCCAGCAGATAACTCTGCAAGAGACTGAAGGAAATTTGCCATGCTCCCAGACACTAGGCTCCTGACAAGTGGCTAAGCTCTAAGCTCTATAATTCTGTGGTCATCAATCATGTAGGGCAATGCCCCAAGTCCCTGGTATTCTGTCTGGACTCAACTCCCACAGTTACCTGGCAATAGCCAGGTATGCTCCTCTCCCACGATTACAGACACGTCGGTCTGGCCCACTATAAAAGGGGCTATTTGCCCCCTTCTCCCTATCTTACTCTCTTTCTCTCTTACCCTTACCTCTCTCTCTTGCTCTCTTGCTGCCCCTTACTTCATATTCTACCCCCCTTCATGTGGCCATGGCCAGCCTCTACTTCTCTACTGTCCCCCTCTCTGCTTTTTCTCAGCCTCTACTACCCTCTTAGCTCCCATTACCACAATGACAATAAACACCTTAAAACCACAGACTTATGGGGATCTGCTGTGCTGGAGCAATGGAGCAGGTCTTCTTCTAAAGAGACATGCAAGAAGCTTCTCTGTGCTTCCAGTCACAGTTACCGCCAAACCAAGCAACCCACCTGAGCAAGACAAAGACTCTCCTCCTTGTAGAAACCAGCTGGAGTGCTCTCCTTTTTCCTTCAGCCCTGGACTAGAACCTGCCTGCAGGCCCCTACTCCATTCTCAACTCTTCCCAGGCATCCAGCTGCATCTGCTGTGCCCAAGATTCATAACCTGCTATCACTAGCCTCCGTGCAGGCCTGGGGATCCCAAGTGTGACTCCAGCAGTTTCCAGAGGAATTCAGACTGTCTTCCCGCATCCTCAGGCCAGGATCCTGCAGCTTCTCACAGCCAGCCAGACATTCACCCAGGAGGAGCATGGGGTACACGCAGTAAATCTTCCCATAGTGGTCCTAGACAAGTGGCTGGCCAGACTCAGGCCACCATTCTAACCAACACTACAGATATCACATCTAAAAGTATAGGAACTATTTGATGTTCCATTCCACTTATGGCTACAAGGGCAGTATTTATAGCCTAGACATCAACAAAGGCCATACATGCATGGGGTATTTCTTATTTGCTTAAATCATTTCTTTATTTCACAGAGATAATTGGAAGCTCTTTGTCCATAGGTATTAATGATACTCATGTGTAGGATAACACTTTGACCTAGAAATTTACAAGCCAAAACAAAAACAAAACATATAGGTTCTCGGAGGATAAAAATGGTGCTTAATGTTATCATTGCAATGATAAAAAGTATATTTGAGAACAATAGTATATACAAGATTATGTCTGGTAAGTTTTTTTAATAAAAATTTTATTTTATGTTTTATTATGTGTGTATTCATATGTATCTGTATTTCAGCTTGTGCATATGGATGCAGTAACAACAGAATCCAGAAGTATTAGTAGCCTAGAGTTGAGGTTACACTTGTTGCTGGAAACCAAATCCAGCTTTTCTGCAACAACCGTAATTGCTCTTAATTCTTCACCATCACTCCAGCCTAATCAGTATTGAAAGAGAGAGAGAGAGAGAGAGAGAGAGAGAGAGAGAGAGAGAGAGAGACAGAGACAGAGACAGAGACAAAGAGAGAGACAGTGAAACAGAGAGAGAAATGTAATTGTGGGATGTTAATAAAAATACTTTGAAAAATCCAAATTCAGTGTCTCCATTGATTGACAAACGCAAACTGAGTCTTAAATGCGCTCATGTGTAAACAGTTAAGTATCCGTAGAGATGCAATGGATTTTCATAAATGAAACAAAGCACAAATTCTGTGACTTCTCGGATAAGAATGACATAATTTTATAGTTCAAAACGCACCATATTTTCCTAGTCTCTTTCATTTGTTCTTTTGTCTAAATGGATGACAAAATAAAGATTTTTGGAGGTACAAAAATCAATACCATTTTTGGACACATAATTTATTTTAGTTTTAGCTTCATACATCTTAACACAGGCATTGTGTGTCAAGTTAAGGAATAGACCCAACTGTGTTGTCTGCACTGACTGTTCATTGCCTGAGAACGAGTCAACCAAATATGTCTAAAAGCACTTGCCTTGGGGTTTCAAAATAAATCTTCCACATTTGGAGACACATGAAAAATGCTTTACATTTTATTTTCTTTAACTGGAAGCTGAGTCACTTTCATAGCGGATCCCAGATTTGGTCTGTAACACCTCTGTACCTCTATGAAATGTTCAAAATAAAATCTCCCTCATTTTATACACACATAGACACATTATATACATATATAAATTATATATTCATATATTTGATATGAGTCTCTGCAATAAAGTGTGACCCACTTCTGTCCTGAATAACTTACTCTAGACTCAGACTGAGCTCTAATAAGAACATTTTAAAGATACTCTCTGATTTCACTTCCTTATTTCTGCACTTTGCTTTGAGCTCTAAGCAGACTTTAATTTTCCCCCAGTAAATGTTAAGGATCCATGGTATCCCAAGTGTGTCTCTCAGGCCAGCAAAAGTATCTGTGAACTTGCTGAAAATAGAAAACCATAGTCTTGACCTTAGCCTGATTAAATAAGAAACTCTAGGGTGCAACCTACTAATATGTACTTGAACACCCTCCCCACCCCACTCCGGAAGATTCTGAATGAAGGAAAAAAAAACAAGCAACCAACAAAACAAACAAACAACAATAACAATCTTCAATGTTCAGGAAACTTATGTGGTCTGTGAAATCAAATAGAAAAGTGGAACTCTACAGCAACACACAATTGCAGATGAAATAGACAAAATAGCTCTAAGAAAGCTCAACTGTGCCTGAGTTTGTATACACGTGTGCATTTAAGACGAATCTAAGAACATAGTAGAAGTGCTACCTTTAGTTTTCCATTTTTTTCTAATATGTACATGTTATTAATTAGATAGCAGAGATACCTGGATGCCCACATGCACTTTACTCTCATTGGAAGTTATATAAAATATACCTTATTTCACAATGAAGCCCACCATGACTCACATTCTATAAAGTTTGTTGGTATTTATATGTCTAGTAAACATATTTATTTGTCTTCCCCTCTTGTATCAATTACTTTAAAAACAGTTTCTGTCCCACCTTGATCATTGAGTTCCTGGATTAAAAACACGCAAACCCTTTATAATTTTAGTAATCCTTAATAAGCACAATAGCTGGGCTGCTGTCTACCCTCCATGTTGTTAGAATCTACTTTTCTATCAATAACCTCAGGTTATTACTTACTACTTACTATATTACATCTGGACTGCTCTTAACTCCAGTTGGGCAGTTGACACTTAAACCATGGTGGCTTCTCTTTCCTCCTCTCCTGTACCTTCTTCTTCCTCGGTGTCCTTCTCCCTCCAAGCCCATGAAACTTACACCCCACCTATGTCTCTGCTGCCCAGTTATTGACTATAGGCATCTTATTAACCAGAGTTAACTTGGAAGCAGGCTCACAAGAGACTAATGTGTAGATTCCTGGACTTGGGGGCCTGAACTGAGCATTACAATAGACAGTAAAAGAGAAATCTTAAACATTTCCCCTTTCTGCTTATCACCTTACTCTTCTGTTTGTTTGTTTGTTTGTTTTGTTTTTAAGATGACCAGAAATGACAATCTGGGGCCACGTGTCTGTTATCATAAATTCATTTCACACTAACTGACCCTACTTTACTAAATAAATAAAATGAATAAATATGTAAATAAATAAAATCATATGCTACCTGTCTCTCAGACTGCTCCCAGCTATATTTTGACTATATATTTGAGATTCCCAAACATTATTCATTATTGAATATTCCATTAAAATTTGCCCTCTATGTCTACAAATGACTCCAGATCTTCCAAGGCTTGTTCTAGAAAGATCTTTTCAGTAACTACTAACTTTGCATCCCTAGACATATTTAAGGCAAAACTAATGCATCATTTAACACATCTGATTAACATAAACTAATAACCATCCCTTCAGAAGTTGTTTATTTTTAATTTTTTTATTAGATATTTTCTTAATTTACATTTCAAGTGCTATCCTGAGAGTTCCCTCTATCCTCCCCCCACCCTGCTCCCCTACCCACCCACTCCCACTTCTTGGCCCTGGTGTTCCCCTGTATTGGGGCATATAAAGTTTGCAATAACAAGGGGCCTCTCTTCCCAATGATGGCCGAATAGGTCATCTTCTGCTATATATGCAGCTAGAGACATGAGTTCTGGGGGTTCTGATTATTTCATATTGTTGTTTTAATCATGGTTTGTGTAGAGATTTCAAAAATGTTTATAGTTTCTTATAGAGTTTTGTATTGTGGTACATATATGTTTAATTTACACATGTACATGCACATGACAGTGGATTCTAGAGATAAGCTCAGGCTTTCTTTTTTCATCTTCCATTCTAACTTTTCAGACAATGCTATCACTGAAGCAGGGGAGCAGGGATTCTGATGGATTGGCTGGCCAGCCTACCCAGCACCCTTCTGTGTCTACCTCCCTGATAGCAGCATTACAAGTATGTAATACAATGCCCAACTTTTTTTTTGTTGGTAATGATGATGGGAAATTGGGTCATTGTGCTTCCATAACAAGAGCTTTACTGACTGAGCCATGCCCTCATCTCTTAGATTTACTTTTAGTTACAGGAAAAAACAAAACAAAAACCTGTATTATCTAATGTAGTTTGCATAATCCCAAATGAAATGGATCATTCATTTGATACTACTATTTTATTTACTATTATATCTATTTTACAGATATAATCATTGTGTCCAACCACTGAAAGATTTCTAGTATTTTAGAAGATAGTATATACATCCCTTAAAAAGGAGAGAAGAATCCCTTCTTTCCTTCTCATGGAGTGCAACTATTCCTTCCACCTTGGCCTGTGTTGACGAATTTCTAAATTTCAGTGTCTCAAATGAGTTCTCCCTTTCCCACCTTAGAGTCTCTATACATGCTTGGGTCCACATACTAAGTTATATTCGTTGTTTAACTGGCAGCTTTATTATATTGTCCTGGAGACATTTTCCTAAATTTTATAATCTTGAAAGCTTCAACGCCAGCTAGAGTGCTCTGAGCAGTGTGCTTTATTATCCAGCTTTTCCTTCTGCAAGGTATACCAATACATTTATGTAACTATTGGAGGAATCCTCCTCCTCATGAGTGCAAGCTTCCTGGAAGCAGAAATCATATTTAATTGACATTATTTGGTACCTTCAACATCTACCATGATACCTAGGAAAAGAACTTGGTAAATATTAGCTGAATGAAGAGAGTATAGATCACCTAACTGAGCAAATGAGTTGAGTTCTTTAATTACGATTGAAGCTTGTGGTTGTTCTTGAATAGGTTCATACCTTAAAGCAAGTGCCACTAATTTGAAAGCTAGTTTCACCACAGAGTGTTATGTTTGCCATCAATTAATTTATTTATTCACTTTAAATCCAATCGCAGCTCTGCTCCCTCCTCTCTTTCCAGCCCCACCCTCATATCTCCACTCTCCCATCCTTCCTCCCCACCTTTTTATAGAAGGGGAGCACCCCCACACCACAGGAACTGACCTGCCCTGACATTTCAGGACTCATCAGAACTAAGCATATCCTCTCACACTGAGGCCAGACAAGGCAGCCTAGGTAGGAGAAAGAGATTCAAAGACAGGCAACAGAGCCCATGCTCCAATTGTTGGGGGACCAATATGAAGACCAAGTGGCACATCTGCTACATATGTGTAGAGGGTCTAGGTCCAGTCCATGAATTCACTTTGGTTGGTATTTCAGTATCTGTGTGCTTCCATGGGCCCAGGTTATTTGACTCTTTTGGTCTTTCTGGGGTGTCCTTGACCACTTTGACTCCCTACATCCTTCCCTCAGCTCTTCTACATGATGCCCTGAGTTCTGCCTAGTGTTCTGCTGTGAGTCTCTACATCTGTTTCCATCAGCTGATGGAAACTCACATAACTGTTGTGCTAGCCTTCTTTCTGTAAGAATGACAAAATATCATTAATAGTTTTGAGGTTGTATCTCTCACACAGAGTGAGTCTCAAGTTGAGCCAGTCATTGGTTGGTCATTCTCTCAGTCTCTGCTCAGTTTTTAGGCACAATCTCTGCATATTTTGTAGGCAGGACAAATTTTGGGTTGAAGTTTTTGTGGGTAGATTGGTGTCACCCTCCTGTCAATGAAAGCCCTGCCTGGCTACAGGAGGTGGCTCCATCATACCACAAGAAGGAGAGGAACAGGGGTGCTTATTAGGTATGAGGAGATTTGGACTGGGTAATAGGACTGAGACTGTTAACAAAAGTTGATGGGAGTGCATCTCTGGGAAAAATCAAAGACCTGGAACAGGGGAGCCTTGTCAAAGTATATGGGGATGACTTTAGCTGAGACTCCTATCAAGGCAGCATATGGAATCAGAGTGATATTTAAAATGCTTCTTAGTGGGGTTGATTACTTCTTTTTAGTCATTATCATTTGGTTTAGTCTGCCTTCTTAGTTCATTTGGAATGTTTCCTGCCTCTTCCTTTTGCACTACTACTATAGGCATATATATATATATATATATATATAGATAGATAGATAGATAGATAGATAGATAGATAGATAGATAGATAGATAGATATAGATATATATATGTGTGTGTGTCTGTCTGTCTGTCTGTCTGTCTGTCTGTGTGTCTGTTTGTGTGTGTGTGTGTCTGTGTGTGTCTGTGTGTTGTGTGTTTGTGTGTGTTTGTGTTTGTGTGTGTGTTGAAGTGAGATTTCCATCCCTTTATCACATTGCCATCACCTATGGGGCAGTTACTTTGAATCACTAACACTTCAAGTTGTGATTAAAGGTGTCTCCAGCAGTAGCAATGGCTTACAGTCTATCAGATAAGACTATTGTCCTTGGTTTCACAAATATGAAAAATGTACTTTAGACAAGCCCTGTTTTAGTCAAGTATATTTACCTTACAGATGTTCCACTCTAGAAGTGCAGATGTCTTCCCCTTACATACTTTATCAGTAACATTTCTTTCCTTTTTTATATAGTTTCTAAATCTGCTATTCTTTTTAAAAAATTTTTAATAAGATATTTTCTTCATTTACATTTCAAATGTTATCCCCTTTCCTAGTTTCCTCTCTGAAAGTCCCCTATACCCTCCACCCCACCCTGTTCCCCATCAGTAGCATTTCAAGAAGACAATAGTCTTAACATGGAAGGCCAAGAGATACAAGGTCATAATGATAAAAAAAATCTTGTGCCTTGGAGTGTGGAGACACAGTTGGGAGTGTAGAAAGCAAAGGAATGGGGGAAGATAACTAGGCAAAGATTCCCGAGTACCTAATGTAAAGACGTGAATCTCAAATGACAACTTCCAAGAGGAAAGAAATATTTCTGTTGGCTTAGAATATTTCTGAGAGGTAAACAGCTTGTAGGATAATCATAAGCCAGTGCTTAGTAGCTCAGAAAACATATTTAAGGCCAGATTGGTGGATGTGTGGAGGAGAACAAGAATGTCACAAATGAATTTTCAAGCTAGACTGGATCAAATAGTCACCTTGGGGCTCAGGAAGATATACTGCTTTAATATGTTTATAAGAAATTGTGCCAGAATTAACTCTGAGATGTTGTGTATCAGAAACATGAACACACACACACACACACACACACACACACACACACACACACATATATATATATATATATGAGTGCCTTTCTAAATTACCCTTATTTCTCTTTTTGTATTACATTAATGAAGATAATTTTAGTAAAATAAGCACACAGTCCTAGATAATATATTGATCATATGTTCTTCAAGCCAATATCATATATATATGATATTGAGAGAGAGAATTAATAATTGCATATAGCTGTGAGATTCATATATATATGTGTGATATTGAGAGAGAGAGTTAATAATTTATATAGCTATGGGATTCATATTTGTTGTGATAATTTAACATAATATATGTATACAGTAGACAATGACATATTTATCAATCCAGATATTCATCCTTTGTTTGGGTTGGGTATAGCCCACTGTTTGGTTTGTCCGTGTAAATAATTTGCTTGCTGTTTTCTACTGTGATTTTTGTCCAGTCCTTGGTTCCAAAGTCCCCTGAGGATCTATACATTCTACAGACACAGCCTGAACACACACTGATTACAAAGGAATTGTGTTGATTCATTAAATCTGTGCTTGGCTTAAAGTCTAGGTTATGCTTGAACAGCAGCAAATGCAAGGACAGTAGAGAAAATTCAAATTCATTTAAATAATGCTGCACTTGAGGAAAAGGCAAGTCTTTTGAGCTGATTTTCTCGTTTCTTTCTATATGTGCACTCATGCATTCAGCAAATTTACTGAATGCCAGCAGAGTTAAGGACTGCAGGGTAACAGCAAGTTAGACTTCAGTAGACTTAGAGAATGCATAATACATAGTAGACATCTGCTGTTTGGCCTTCCCTGAATAGTTTCTTTTATAACAAAATCCAAGATTATTGGAAAAAATACCATCCCCCACTCTACCAGTAACTGCAATTCCAGGTTCTTTGAGAACAACTGTTTGCCTTTTTTTTTTCCTAAAGAGAGTAAGAAAGAAAAGTCATGGAGTTGGGTGGATGAGGAGGTGAGGGGTATCTGTGAGGATTTGGAGGAGTGGAAAACATTAGAATATGGTGTCTGAATAAATCTTTGTTTCAATTAATAAAACCTCCCAACCTAAGTCTTGCAATAATATAAGTATATGTACAATAAACAATTGCTTGCAGCAGGACATGATACAAATTAATCCATTAAGAGTGGTTCCTGGATATAATAGTTGAGATAATGATAATACCTACAAATTAATCCCAAAGAGTTATTGAATATTCAAATAAGGAAAAATGTGCTTCTAGCATAAAATATTTACAACTGTTTTCCTTATTTTCAATAGTTTCTTTCTTAGGACTATTTGTTCCATATTTTGAGTGTAATCTTTGCTTCCTAGGAAATCATGTAGCCACCAAGGTCAATTGCAGGAGATGACTCTGGAGAATCACTTATGGAAGGGATCTCACAGCTTTTCTGCAAATGATATGTGCCTGCCATGACTCTTCACATGCTGCTGATCAAAAGGTACTTCAATACCTATTAAAAATATGTTTTCTTTGTGCATTCAAAGGAGAAATATTAACATTTGTTGAATTATAAAAAACATACAGATGGTTCTTTACATTCTGGGTAAATGATGCATTATTTTAGAAGAGTTATCAAATCAGGGGCTATATATGGAAAAGTATCAGTAGCCAATATCTCTAAGTTCACAGAAAAGGGATGAGACCACAGGGATGACATCACACATCTTTAGAAGGCATTTCTTGCAAGATTACTGTATGCTGAAAGTCTGTGAACTTGTAAGTTAGAGATTTACACTCATGCCTCACTGTTTCATAATTGCTTGTCCAAATAACACAGATACTTCCATATGTAATTTTAATAATGAAGGAAAAAATGCTTATATGATTAGTCTACAGTGCATTATCAGGCATCAAGGCTCCAATGGTTTCTAAAGTAGAGAACATTGATGATGCATTGCAAAAGTAGCTGGGGTGGAGCACTATAGGTGACCCTGATGACAGATGACTCTTGGAAAATTTGATCTGTTTTTTGAGGGACATTTGTCTTTGCTTCCATGTCATGACACCATATTAAACCTGGCTATCCTCATAGCCATGTGATACAACTCACAACTACATAGTGAATTCTAAAAATGCTTCTTGCACATTAACAAATCTGAGGTAGTCATGGAGACGGTGAAACATGATCACATGAAAAAGGCATTCCTGTGATGAAAGACAATGCAGAAATGATTGATATGAATATAGAGATTGGCATATGTCTGATTGCAGTTTTGGTTACCTGGATCAATCTATAATTGAGGCTAAACTTAACTTCTGAACTTTACAGTTGTCTAAGATCATAAATGACCTTTTGTGCCTTACTTGGTTTGAGCAGAATTTACTTTTACTTCTAAGTATAAACAGGAGTGATTTATACTGTTTTTGATTGAGTGAATAACAATGCATTTTAAAATCTGATTGGAGGCTTGACTCAAGATGTAAAGCAACTAGACTCCCTAAAGTAGAATTCTAGGGTGAAAACCAGATCAGATTCAGAATTACTGTAATAAAGGTCAAAAACAGTTACAGGAAGAGGTAGTCCCTGAAAATTTAGAACCCAAATTAGGAAAAGTCCAGTTCAAATCATGGAAAACTAAGCAAAAAGTTGACATGGCCCAAGAAAGCTGATATAAAATAGTCAGTACATAGAGAGACCAAATTCACTAGAATGCAAGGTTCTGGAAAGGTAAGAATTTTAATCTGTTTTATATATGGATAAGATAATTGGTACCTAGAACATTGTGGAGCATGCAGTATGTGCATCAATAACCATTTTAAAATGAATAAAAGATTTAGACAGATAGAAAAACCTGAGTCCCCCACACACTTTGAAATCGGGAATTTATACATTCTCTTCTATTATTCTTTTAATTACTTTCAATAATAAATAAGAATACCAGATAAACTATAGAAATGGTAATGAATAATTTTTGAAAGCTCTTTTAATAATAATAAAATGTGTAAAAGAAAAAAAAAAACTTGATGAAGAAAAGAAGTGATCAGCAAAGTTGACAAATCACTCCTTAGACCTGCTCAGCCTCTTAAAATTAATCTGTTACAACTTTTTTCTTTATCAATGGAACAAACCATTGACATTATATAATGGAGGGATTCTTAAAATCTTCTGCAAACAATCTCTACTAGAACCCTTGAAAATACAAACTGTATTTTCATACAGAGGCCTGTATGATACTAGCAAATTCGTGGCTTGGAGTTAAAGTGTTGTGATATAAATTAATCCATATCTCTAAATAAATAACTCAGCTGTGTATTTTGAAGATGACTCTGATTGTGGGTCCTCTAAATTCACACTAGTCCCTTGATCTCACCTAGAAGAAAATCAACATACACAGTCAAACCTGGGTTCTGGAAGAAAGCCTTCCATTTTACTCTTACAAAGATTTGAACTCAATTGTTCAGATTCTCAATAATCTTCCTTGTGCTGCCATGCTATTACACACAAGCTTAGGATCCAAAATGCCTGTATCTTATTTTGGGGGAGATAAATAATTACCTACAAGTTTACAATATTCCTCTGATTTCTCAATCTACTCATTCTCTAGAGCTTCAATAGGCAACAAACACAGACATGGATACAACGATATTTTGAAAGTTCTCTTCTAAATTCAACTATGGATGTTTAAAACTATAACCTAAGGTAGGCTACGGGGACCTTGAATATAAAATATAAGGACAAAGTAAGACTATCTGATCTACAACACCCACTCCACTCTTGGCTTTCATAAATACACCACACACACACACACACACACACACACACACACACACACACACACTTTGAAATACAGGAATAGCTGTAATCTCTTTATACTATAATGCACCCCTCCTATCATTCACATTCATAACATGAAAACCTCTCCTCACATAGATTGACATTTTTCAACTTTTTCCTTTGTTATATCAGCACTCCTATTTTCATAGTCAGTAAAACCAGAATATTGGGAAACTAGGCACACTTGAAAATCTTAGACTCTTAGACATCTTCCCATTGGCAACTGTGGTTCAATCACTCTAAAGCTATGAAATTGATCACTCCTTCATATTGTCTAAGGCCCGATTTTCTTCCTTGATGTTGTGGATATAAAGGAAACAAGATGATTTTCACCTTAAGTCAGGAAAGTTCCAACTAGACAATGCTTTTGACTTTGATACTCTAAATGAAAATTGTAGTCTCAGTCCTTTAAACAAATAAATTGGTGTAGATCTCTATAATTTTTATTTTTTCATTTTTTCTTGAATATTACTAACTATTGAATAGTGAGTCATCCAACAAATAAAAGCGCATGTGAATTTTCTGAGAAATGCTGCCTTTTCTAAGACAAAAAGCATTCGACACACTAGAACATTAAATTAAATGCTTGCAAATAGCTCTGTGGAAAAAACAAAAGGCATCAGGTTTGTGACTTCCTAATTGCTTTATTCTTATGAAATTAACATTTCACATGGAAAAGATGAGATTTGCTGTAGCTAATTCCACTGGAGATATTTAATTCACCACATCGTTATCAATTATCTCATCAGAGACTGCTCAGGTATTTCCTGTCACATCTTAACTGCTGGTATGTTCATTTCTCTCTTTTGTTCTCTGATTTACAGTCTAATTTACTTGCCATAAAAACATGTGTGCTCATGCATTTATCAGCTTTGCCAAGAGCCTTGGAAGCATTTGCTTGAGCATATCCCATCTCTGAGGGCCATTTCACTCCTCAGTTTTGTATTTATGAACCATAGCTGAGATACCACACTAAGCGATGCAAAGCCATTCCTACGTGATGCATTTTCCTGTTCCTCTCAGAATCCAACACAATTTCTGCTTCATCACTAGCCATCTGCAAAATACATCAAATGTGTTTTCAGGTGCTTGGTTACATGGTTCTCGACTTTTATTTTCCTCATAGTGACTGTTTATGTCTTAAATGAATTTCAAAGTCCTTAGGACAAGAACTAATTCAGACTTAGCCATGGTCCTAGTAACTGACATATATAAAATAAATTTCTGTTGATTGACTTTAAGAGCTAAACATTGATTTTGAATAAGTGTTAACTAGACTAAGACTAGTTAGTCTAAATCAGGTTCTATCTTCAGTTTCTTAAATACCACCTGTATCAGCTCAGAATACTACTAAACTAAAGACACTAAAAATTTGGAGGATACCACACTTATAGATCAAAAACTCAGGTGACAGCAGATGCTGGCAAGGATGTGGAGGAAGAAAAATGCTTCTCCATTGCTAGTGGGATTACAAGTTGGTACAACCACTCTGGAAATCAGTTTGGCAGTTTCTCAAGAAAATTGGACATAGTACTATCAGAGAATCCAGCAATACCACTCCTGGGCATATACCCAGAAGATGCTCCAACATGTAATAAGGACACATGCTCCACTATGTTCAAAGCAGCCTTATTTATAATAGCCAGAAGCTGGAAAGAACCCAGATGTCCCTCAAAAGAGGAATGCATACAGAAAATGTGGTACATTTATACAATGGTGTACTACCCAGCTATTAAAAACAGTTTATGAAATTCTTAAACAAATGGATGGATCTGGAGGATATCATCCTGAGTGAGGTAATCCAATCACAAAAGAACACAAATGATATGCACTTAGTGATAACTGCATATTAGCCCAGAAGCTCAGAATACACAAGATACAATTCACAAAACACATGAAACTCAAGAAGAAGGAAGACCAACGTGTGGATAATTCGATCTTTCTTAGAAGGGGTTACAAAATACCCATGGAAGGAGTAACAGAAACAAAGTGTAGAGCAGAGCCTGAAGGAATGACCATCCAGAGACTGCCCCACCTGTGAATCCATCCCATAAACAATCACCAAACCCAGACACTATTGTGGATGCCAACAAATGCTTGATGGCAGGAGCTTGATATAGCTGTTTCCTGTGAGGCTCGCTAGTGCCTGACAAATACAGAAGTGGATGCTCACAGCTACTCATTGGATGGAGCACAGGGTCCCCGATGAAGGAGACAGAGAAAGTACCCAGTGAGCTGAAGGGGTTTGCAGCCCTATAAGAGGAACAACAATATGAACTAACCAGTACCTCCAGAGCTTCCTGTGACTAAACCATCAATGAAAGAAAACACATGGTAGGACTCACGGCTCTAGCTGCATATGTAGCAGAGGATGGCCTAGTTGGCCCTTGGGAGGAGAGGCCCTTGGTCCTCGGAAGGTTTTACTCCCCAGTATAGGAGACTGCCAGGGCCAGGAAGCAGGAGTGGGTAGGAAAGAGATAGGGGGTTTTCAGAGATGAAACTAGGAAAGGGGCTAACATTTGAAATGTAAATAAAGAAAATATCTAATAATAACAATAATAATAATAATAATAATAATAATAATAATAATAATAATAAATAGTGCTTGCCTTTAGAACAGGAAGACCTGAGTATGACCCCCAGAACAAATATTTTATAAACAAAAATCTGCTTTGCATAGTGATATGTGCTTGTCTATTGCTGAGGAGATAGAAACATGTTGATTTCTAGGTTATGGCTTAGTAGTCAAATCTGAGGTAAATGGGAGAAACTGCTCAAAAAATAAGGTGAACAGCTCATTGGAATAATAGTCTAATACCCTATATTGATTTCTTTCTCTTACATGTGCACATCTGTGTGTGTGTGTGTGTGTGTGCATCCATGTGAACATGTTTGCATGCTCACACACACCAATAATCATAGTAATAATAATAATAATAATAATAATAATAATAATAATAATAAAAAATAATACTGAGGTAAACTAATAGGTCTGAGTAAGAGTCTTGTCTGCCATATTTTCCACAGGTTCTGCAGGCTTATGGCACACATGTGAAACATCAAGAACATGGACAAAAGGCTGGTTAACATCTTCATAAAGAAATAAAAAATAAAGATCTCAAGCTTCTTGGACTGTATAGTTTCTATTATAAAATGCTAAATTTGCCATTAAAAGAGGTATAGTGGTGCTCTATTATAATGAAACTTGATTTATAAAACCATGTATCACATCAGCACTAGAGATAGCTGTGCTTTCCATGACTTTGGGCTTCAACATGAAGACAAGTGGGCCACGGGCTTCATGAAGTTAAGAATTATTTACAGTATTTACAGTATCAAATTTCTTTAAAATAAAATGCTGACATTCTAATTCAGTGACTCTCAATCTGTGGGTCAAGTTTCCTTTGGGGACTAAAAGTCCCTTTCATAGGGGTTGCTTAAGACCTTTGGAAACACAGATATTTACTTTATGATTCATGACCACAGCAAGGTTATAGCTATAAAGTAGCAACAAATGTAATTTATGTTTGAAAGTCACCACATGAGGATTTGTACTAGATGGCTCCAACATTAGGAAGGTTGAGAACCACTGTTCTAGATGCTAAAAATCTTGGTTTTATCAGGTAATGATTTATTCAATGTACCACAATGTGTCTATTCCATTTCTTTTACATAAACACTCATCCAGTGATTTATCTCTATTGTTTTGTTTCATTTTACAATTTTTTTTAGAAAGTTAATCTTTAAGTAACTCTCACTACCAGAAAGCACTTGCACATGACTGAGAAAATCCAGCTTTCTTTTACTTGGTCAAGGATTATTCTAGCAATGAGCCCATAGTCTAACTGCTTTGTTCACCTTGACTGTATCTCTTTTTTTTTTCTCTCTTTATTAGATATTTTCTTCATTTACATTTCAAGTGTTACCCAGAAATTTCCCCATACACTCCCCCATCCCCGCCCTGCTCCCCTACCCACCCCCTCCCATATAATGGCCCTGGCGTTCCCCTGTACTGGGGCATAAAAAGTCTGTATGACCAAGGGGCCTCTCCTCCCAATGATGGCCAACTAGGCCATCTTCTTCCATATATGCAGCTAGAGACATGAGCACAGGAGGAACTAGTTAGTTCATGTTATTCTTCCACCTATAGGGTTGAAGACCTCTTCAGCTCCTTGGGTACTTTCTCTAGCTCCTTCCTTGGGAGTCCTGTGTTCCAACTAATAGCTGACTGTGAGCATCCACTTCCGTGTTTGTCAGGCACTGGTATAGCCTCCCATGAGACAGTTATATCAGGGCCCTTTCAGCATTATCTTGCTGGCATATGCAATAGTGTTTGTTTTTGGTGGCTGATTATGGGAAGGATCCCTGTGAGCCGCAGTCACTGGTTGGTCCATCCTTTTGATTCAGCTTCACACATGATCTCTGTAACTCCTTCAATGTGTGCTTTGTTCTTAATTCTAGGAAGGGGTGAAGAGACCACATTTTGAACTTCATTCTTCTTGAGTTTCATGTGTTTAGTAAATTGTATCTTGGGTAGTCTAGGCTTCTGGGCTAGTATCCACATATCANTTGAGAATTCTTTGTTTAACTCTGTGCCCCACTTTTTAATGGGGATATTTGATTTTCTGGTGTCCACCTTCTTGAGTTCTTTATATATATTGGATATCAGTCCCCTATCAGATTTAGGATTGGTAAAGATCCTTTCCCAGTCCGTTGGTGGCCCTTTTGTCCTGTTGACAATATCTTTTGTCTTACAGAAGCTTTGCAATTTTATGAGGTCCCATTTGTCAATTCTTGATCTTACAGCACAAGCCTTTGCTGTTTTGTTAAGGAATCTAACCATTCTTATATACCTCTTCTGCCCTGTTATCACTCCTCCACACCCTAGATTAACCCTTTCTCATCCATTATTCCCCCTTTACATTTTGTACCATCATAGTCTCTCGTTTGTTAAAGAGAAGGGCTGTAACTAATTTCCTAACCTTGTTGGATATTCCAAATTTAGATACATATGTTGCTATGTCAATATACAGCATAGATAATTTTGAGTACCCTAGTACAGGAAACATACTGTATAAAAATAATTTGTTTTAGTTTGATGTTTTATTATTATATATCAAGTTCCTGCTTCATTTTGCTCTTCCTGAGTTCAGGAAACTGCTATGTGAAATTAGTCATAGAATTTTTACTAAATAGTTAATTTAATTATTAAGGATTCAGTTTTATGTATTATATATCATATCAGGAGACTGAAAGTTGTCTCTTGCAAAAAAGTCTAGTATAAAGCATTTTAAAAAGCAAATTTTAAACTACACTGGAATTCAATCCTATAATTTTGAAGGCAGGAAACAGAAATATGAGATTAATTTTCTTAGTGGTTGTTTTTTTAAAAATACAATTAATTTAAAACACTGAACTTTATTAAAGTAAAATCAAATAGTTATTGCTGAGTGTTCTATAAATAAGTAAACAGCTGCTTACATAGAATTTGGGTTTTGTCATCTGAGACAAGTTAATTAGACAAATAACTGTCAATGTGACTTAGCCCCCTAAGTATTACAAGCTATAAAATATGTTATTTAAATATACTACAAACTCTGAAGTTTGAAAATATTTATCAATATTTTATATTATAACTGTGACCTGAAGTTAACAAAACAATTACTGCTTTGGGATTCCAGCCTTAAAGTGCTTTATGTTTAGGGTGACCGTTGTCAGAGTGAGTACTAAGACAATACCTCTTCACACATAGGAAAACTTCCTTAGGAACATCACCTACAATACCAAGAACCTCCCTTTATTATGCTTTAATTTCCTCTAACAAGCTTAGTGCTTCTTGTGTCACATGGAGCTGTCAAGTCAGAAATCCATTTTTCTTCAATTTTATTTTATACTATTGAATTCTGAATTCAGATAGTCTAGGAAAAAAGCTTTCTGGTGGAAATTGTAATATTTCCCCCCTCAGCCCTGTTGTTAGCAATGGGGTAATTATGCTTTCAACTTTATGAAGTCCTACGTTAAGCTCATAACAGCAACGCTGGCAAAATTTAGCCTCTGCACAGCTGAGGCCAATGGGAGAGTGTATGAAACATTACAGAATCTCAGATCACTCCTTCCCAGGGCAGTTATGGCTCACGTGTCTCTTAGTTATATAAAAGTGAATTTTCTATATGGCATTAATATAAGGATCCAAACCTAGATGCAGACAAGGCTGGGGTCCTCCCAGGAAAATAACTTATATATTCTCAAACAGGTTCAAGAACATCTTGACTCCAGTTCTATCTTTACTAAGTGCAAATTTAAATTTACAAAATGGTAATGTATTATCTAAGGAGTATTTAAATAATAGTACTATAAAGAATTCCTTGTGAATTTTACATGGCATGCCTTTTGTGATACATAATTAGATATAATTTTATAGCTCACTATTTTCTGCTACACCTGTGGTGGTATTACATATTTAAAAAATTTACAATACAAATTAATTTGAACAGTACAGGATGTCAATTTTGTTAGCAAAATAGTGGTCATGAAATACATTAAACATCCAAAGGAAATGGATGTGGGGCTAATACTTTATTTTGTTGCCTGGTCACTGTGTCCTCCCCACTATCATTGCAAACTAATAGAAACGCTCATTTTGGAATTTTGGTTTGAGTGTGTGTGTGTGTGTGTGTGTGTGTGTGTGTTATATCTATGTATGTGTGGATGTACTCATCTGAGTACAGAGGCCAGAAGTTGACATTGGTTGTCTTTCTTCTACTGCTGTCCACCTTAATTTTTGAGGCAAAGTCTCTCATTAAACCTGGAATTTGACATTTTGGCTAGACTGCCTGGTCAGGTAGGCCTAGGAACTCCATCTTTTTCTAGCCTTGGGGCTTTGGGCTCACTGCATGTTAATACAGAGAATCAGGAATAGGTATTCATTCTTTTGTAGTAGGCACCCTATCCACTGAGACATCTTCCTCAGCTCTCTAATTGTCCACAATTCCTAAAGTTATTTTAAAAATTCTGATGCAGAATAGAGAAATATCTAGGCTGTCTACAATTTGCCCTATTATTGGCAAGGTTTCATAAATTTAGAAGAGTTTGAGGAGATCAACAATTTTAAATCCCCCTAACAGAGAAAAGCAGAATTGAAGGAGACAGAATTAAAGGAATAGGCAAAAGAAGACTTTGAGACTGAAAGCTTGGGACACAAAAACTCTGAGCATTGTGCCTATCAGCGGCACACAGATGGGCATCAATGCTAGATTAATGACCTACAAGATGGCTCAGTTTAGTGGAATAAGATTGGCTGCTACTTTGAATTGGGAATTTGTATACCTCAAGGGTGGGTACTTCCTGTAAATTTCTATGCATGACTGACAGCAACATTACTTTTTTCTGGTCAGTTAAAGTGACAAGTATTCATTGTCTCATCTTTCAAGGGAACCAATTACATTGCATCCATGGTTTTGTTTGGTACAGAATACTTGCTTCCTCCTCTACCTTCTCCTCATCTCTCTCTCTCGCTCTGTCTTTGTCTCTGTCTGTCTCTGTCTCTCTGTCTCTGACTGTCTCTGTCTGTCTGTCTCTGTCTCTCTCTGTCTCCCTCCCTCCCTCCTTCCCTCCCTCCCTCCCTCCCTCCTTCCCTTTCTTCTTTCCTCTCCAAATAGGGCTAAATAAGTATGTATTTCAATAAGCAAATTAGATAATTATAGAAACACATTTTTTTTCTTCTTTTCTTCTTTTACCATTTCTTAATCCACTGACTTCGAAAGCTCTCACTTTAAGAGGCTTCTGTGGTATGGGTTTTAGTCAGGATTTTATGCTTTTTATTTTGTACAAACATACAAGTTTGCTCTTAAAGAAAGGAAAATAAATTGTGTGGGTGTGTGGGTGTGTACACCTGTGTACACAAATCTGTGTTGAGAAGGGTGAGAGGAGAGAGAGAGAGAGAGAGAGAGAGAGAGGGAGAGAGAGAGAGAGGTATTATGACCACAATATAAGAAAATAATCTATAAAATACATATATTTTGGTTTTGAAAAAAAATTACTACACAAGGAAACATAACACAGGTTAGATATAAATGAGCCTAATGGTACTTCTTGAATATGATGTTACTTGTATTATGACTGACCTCAAATTGGCCCTGGCTTGTGAGTTATCACATCTAACCTATAATCATTATGAAGGGCAAAGGAACTGTATAGTGTTATACATCAAATACATCAAGCAAATCGCCTTCTTGGAGATGAGCTCACAAAATTTGGTATTAAAATCTTATCAGATTCTCTCTGTCGCCTAAGATGCACTCACATCTCACTACTGATGACTATTCTATGGGACTTCTGAGCACAGAATCTCATTCTTGGACATTTACTATGTATAATTACATGCTATACCATCTCTAAGGAAGTGTACTCACCTTCCTTTAATGCAGGCCTTAAACAACACATTTTCTATGGAATCAATTTAGAGGACTGTTAAATCAGTGCTGCAAATAGAGCTATTAATAAATTGAAGCATTAATTATGAGATGATAGAAAATTAGAAAGTATTTAGCAATACAATATGGCCTCTTCTCCCATGTGTGTCTTATGTTTACTTTTAACATAATTTATTCAGAATTGTAAAAATAATCCTAAGAAACATTGTTATAAAGAAAAGATCATCGTTCTGAGGCAACTATTATCAACACATTTATCATATTCAGCCCTATTTATAAGCAATTATCCTTTTCATTAAGTATCACATGATGATGATTTATGACCATTCCCTTTCTCCAACTCAACTGTTGCAATATTCTTTCCTTAAAAAAAAAAAAATAGTTCTTTCAGTATAAAACAATAGTTTGTATAAGTGAATAATAGAAAGCATGGGAAAAATTGTCACATGCCATGCTTCCATTCATAGTACTGGGATGGTTTTTAATAAGTTTTTTCATTTGAAAACAGTTAAATATTGCAATCAGCAACCCCAATACAATCTCTCCACGTCAAATTGTCAACGAAAGGTTTACATCTCACAGTTTCTTGCACTTCTACATTTTCACCGAATTACTCACTTAACCCATAATTGGTCCCTAAGTTAGAAGCATGCTAATCTACAATAGGCTTTTCCCTTTGAGCTCACTCCCTCTCCTCCCCATAAATGATGGACTGAAATGAAGAAGGTTCTTTGCCAGGAAAAATCTTGGGGAAGTGGATGCCAAAAATAGGGTAAGAAAGAGACACTGGCTGAAAAAAAAAAAAAAAAAAAAAAAAAAAAAAAAAAAAAAAAAAAAAAAAAAAAAAAAAAAAAAAAAAAAAAAAAAAAAAAAAAAAAAAAAAAAAAAAAAAGAACAAACAACAAAAACAGAAAACAAAGACCTAAATCATGACTAAGGAATACAGAAAATGAAAATACACTGTTTCACTAAACATGAAGAAAATGTTGTGATGTTTCATTTAAAAATCCCAAGAATGTACAATTTAATGTGAAATATTGACACCAAATAAAACTACTGGGTCATTTCTATCGCATCTATTGATGTTTTGGCCAGTTATCACTTGGTTGCAAAATGAGGAAGACATTTGCAGGCAATTCATTGGGAACAATACAGGAAAGTTAAGAGAACCAAATGACAGTAAATAAAGCAAGTATAGTTGGTCCCAGAAGGGTAGTGGTATTTCTCAAAGAAAAATTTTAATGTTTTATAGTTTCTACTCATTACCTACATCCTCTTTTTTTTATTCTCTTCTCCACACACAAACTTCTGTCTCCTTGATATAAAATGGATGCTTATTCATTTTGATAATTGTTATTTATTTTATTATTTAATTATTTTTTTATTTAATCAAGTCATATCCTGCTCCCTGCCTCCTTCCCATCACTCCCTCCCACAATCCTTCCCTTATTCCTCCTTCTCCTCTGAGCAGATGGGGGCCCATTGGTTATTTCCCTCACCCTGGCACTTCAAGGCTCTGCTTCCTCTCCCACTGAGGCCAGACAAGGCAGCCCAACTAGCAGAACATATCCCAAATACAGGCAACAACTTTTGTGATAGCCCCCATTCCAGTTGTTCAGGACATACATGAAGGTCAAACTGAACATCTGCTACATATGAGCAGGGAGGCCTATATCCAGCCCATGTATGTAGTTGACTCTGTGGATCTTCGTATCGAGTTCCTATCCTCTTCAAGGCTGTAATCCTTCTTCCCATTCTCAGATAAAAGTTCCCAAGCTCCATCTACTTTATGACTATGGGTGTCTGTGTCTGTCTGAGTCAGCTGCTCAGTGCAGCCTCTCCAAGGACAGCATGCTCCTGTCTGAAGCATAACAGAGTATCATTAACAGTGTTAGCAATTGGTGCTTGCCCGTGGGATGGGTCTCAAGTTGGGCCAGTTATTGTCTTGCCGCTCCATCAGTCTCTGTTCTCTCCCCTGTGCCTGCATTTCTTGTAAACAAGATAAATTTGGGGTTGAAAGTTTTGTGGGTGGGTTGGTGTCTCTATTGCTCCACTGGGGTTCCTGTGTGGCTATAGGAGTAGCCTCTTCAGGTTCCATATCCCCAGTGTACTGAGTCACAACTTGAGGTCACCTCCCTTGATTCTTGGGCCCCTCCTGTATCCCAGATCTCTGTCTAGACCTTGAGATGCCCATTGAAAATCCTCACCCCTGTCAGTTGGAGATTTCCATTCATTTTCATGTCCATCTAACCATCTCTCCTGTCTAACCCCACACCTGGCTCCTGAATCCCCATTCCTCTACTCTTGGCCTCTCCCTCTTAATTCTCTGTCTCCATCTACCTCATAACTATTATATTTCCCCTTCCTTTTTTATTGGATACTTTCTTTATTTACATTTCAAATGTTATCCATTTTCCCAGTTCTCCCCTCCCGGAAACCCCCTATCACATCCTCTCTCCTGCTTCTATGAGGGTGTTCCTCCGCCTACCCATTCACCCCTACCTCCCTGCCCTCAATTCCCATATACTGGGGTATCTATAGAGCCTTCACAGGACCAAGAACCTCTCCTCCCATTGATGCATGACAAGGCCATCATCTGCTACATATGAAGCTGGAGCCAAGTGTTGTTGGCTTAGTCCCCCTTCTAAGTGAGATTCAAGATTTCCTGTTTGGTCCTCCCTTCTTGTTTAGCTTCTTTATGTCTGTGAAGTGTAACATGGTACCTGTTGTGTGATTAAATTGCCACTGAAATAGTATTTAGTTTTGTGCTTGCTCCTCAAGCTTTAATTTACTGTTGGCTTTGAAATACACGTGTGTTGATTTTAGCTCATGTCCATGAGATCCTAGAGGTTAAGATAGTCCTGTCATTTTAACTCCAGATTTTTGAGAAAACTTCAATGAGACAGCTTATACCTACTACATTTCCCTAATTCAATCAGCTGCAGCTGGGGGCGGGGCCGTAAAAACACAAGCATGAAATGGTGGCTGGAAAGACAAACATTGTCACACTGTATCCTGGGGTAGCTCAGTGAAGACTACTGGCAGAAGAGGCAGGAAGTAGAAGTTTATCATCATCACATTCTAGCTTGGTTACTTTGAAACTTTTTCTTAAAGGTTTTTAAAAATGTATTTATGTGTGTTTGTATGCTTCTGTGAATATATATATATATATATATATATATATATATATATATATATATATATATATAGATAGATAGATAGATAGATAGATAGATAGATAGATAGATAAATAGATAATTTTTATTTAGGAGCCTATGGAAGTTATAACAGACATCAGATCACTGAAACTAGTATTATAAGCAGTTGTAAACTCCCATGTAGGTGCTAGTAATTAAATTCAGGTACTCAGTGAATGCAGAAAGATCTCTAGTCCTTATAAAATTCTCTTAACAATGCTTCTAAAATAGGAATATTCTCAATGCCTACCTAGTAAGATTGTTATAAATATAATAAAATTTATAGTGTTAAAATTCTTAGATTTGATGGATAGTGGTGGTACATGTCTTTCTTCCCTCCACCCATGAGGCAGAGTGAGGAAGATCTCGAGTTTAACCCCAGCCTTGTCTACAGAGAGAGTTCCAGGACAGCTAGAGCAACACAGAAAAACCCTGTCTCCAAGCAAAACAAAACAACAACCAACAAATCTTAGATTTATGCTTTTACATATGGTAAATGTGGAATAAACATTAGTTTCTGTAAAAATGGTATTAGTGTTGGCAGTGATTATAGTGCCAGTTTCATACAAGGACCCAGAAGATGCATTGAATGGAACATATGGTGAGAGTTAGGAAGCTTGTTTGGCTTAACCAGCAGAAGAACAAAGCTGAGACTGATAGTAATACTCAAGCCAAAACCTCATTCACTCTATTTTAGTGAGGCCCTAATCGATCTATCAACCACCACTATTTTTTGCACTGGGGAAATCTTCTCTAGCCTACAATGGCCTGTTCTATTCAAAATTCCTCTACCAAGCTGAGCCAGTTGCTTGATCAACTCTATAGGTACTGAGAACTCAACTTACTGAAAAGCATTGAGTGAATGAAGCCAAGAAACCTGTGTAGCCTCATTATGATGGCAAGCAGGAAGCACACAAGCCAATTACTGCAACCTGGCACCCTGTTCAGAAGCTAGTATCGGTGCCTGGCAGCCAGTTGTGCCTCAGGCACCATATAATAGCTTCAGAACTGGGGCAGTCAACCAGTCTCAGTGTCTGCTTCAGAGCCCATGGACATTAAAGGCAATACCTTTCAGAGGAGAAAATATCCTGAAAATAGTAAGGAGATGGAGAATTTCAAAGGTATACACCCTTGGCAAGCTGATGTCATGCAAATGCTGCTAGGTTGCTTATTAAATGTTACTGAGACACTGAGACAAAGATGGCAAAATATAAAATAGTAAATTAAAATATAAGTACAGCCTTAAAATATTTTCACAGCCTTAAAAAATGGAGTAGCTTTATGAGAATAAACTCTATCATCTCATGAGAAACCCAGTATTTAGTGTACAGGACTCTCAGAGAATTAAATAACAAAGAAAGTGAAAAGAACCCAAGAAACCCACAAGTCATATTCTTCATATGGTAAATGTTAGGCAAAGCTAGGCTCATTAGGAATGGACTTATAGTCCCGCTTCCCCAAGGACAATAATAAATATCTTTAGTATGGATTCATGGCTTGTGTCTCAATGTAAAACCTATTTCTGAAAAACAATCCAAACGTAAGAATCAAAAATGGCAACTTAAATTACCAAACAGTGCTCTATCTATGGTAGATATTCAATAGCACTGATTACTATATAGATGCTAGAAACATAGCTAGATAAATGAGAATGGATAGATGATGATGATGATGATGATGATGATGATGATGATGATGATGAAGAAGATAGATAGATAGATAGATAGATAGATAGATAGATAGATGATAGATAGATAGATAGATAGATAGATAGATAGATAGATAGATAGATAGATAATAGATGACAGAAAATAAATGGATGGGTAGATAGATGGACAGATAGGCAGAGACATCTTTAATTCAGACATAAAGAGATCCTAGCACATTGGGGGCATTGACTTTATACTTATTGAGCATAAGGAAGAGCCAGCAATATTCCTCCACAGACTTCTGGCACTCACCTTTCTCATCCAGTCTAGATAGATTCATATTCTTAGTTAAACATTTGCAAGGAAAAACAATGCATGGTAAAGAGAAATTAGCCATCTTCTCATGTGCTCTATTAATCCAGTGGAGAAAGGATAGCAACTGCAACATTTAAAAGAGAATTTTCATTTACTCCATTTTCAAGCAGAAACAAAACAAAGAAAGAGATTCAGGAGCTTTGTGCTGAATGAACAATTAGTTCCTAATGTATCTATGTGTCTATTTAGTTTACTACAAAGTTTCTACACAGAAAGGTAAAAATATTATTAGGATAATATTTTGTATGAATCTCTGGGAGCAAGAAAACAATACTGTTTCAGGTACCACAGGACTCAAGACTCAAATGATAACAGTTAAAAGTTGTCTACATTATCCCTTTTAAATATCGGATACATCCTCAGGTTCTTCCATCACCTTAGCAAAATCATTTCTATATCAGTTCCATGATCTGTGTTTGTTTCAGCCTAAGAGCTCATCAGGAAGAAGGACTTTCTCAGAAACTCTAACTAAAGTTTCACTCCAAGGGATGATTTAAGATTGCAATACAGGGGAATGCCGGGGCCAAGGGGTGGGAGAGGGTGGGTAGGGGAGCAGGGCCGGGAGGGGGGAGGATATAGGGAACTTTCTGGATAACACTTGAAATGTATATGAAGAAAATATCTAATAAAAGTTGGGAAAAAAAGAAAAAAAAAAAAAGATTGCAAAACCACTCCCAAAATACAATAAGCATATCCACCTTCTACCTTAACAAAGAGGAAAACCCAATACCCTAACATGGGTTGCTACCAGTGAATGGACAGAAATGCACAGGAGAGCTTTCTGTCACTGGAAGAGTGCACCTGAAGTGGACCGGAAAGCTCTGGTTCCTATTGCTTGTGAGCCTGCCTGTAACTGAACTAAAAACCTGATTCTTTTTTGTTCCCCTTTTATTTATTTATTTTATTAGACATTTTCTTAATTTACATTTCAAATGCTATCCTGAAAGTTCCCTTTACCCCTTCCCTCTCTGCTCCCCTTCCCACCCACTCCCCACTTCTTGGCCCTGGTGTTCCCCTGTATTGGGGCATATAAAGTTTGCAATTCCAAGGGGCCTCTCTTCCCAATGATGGCCGACTAGGCCATCTTCTACTACATATGCAGCTAGAGATATGAGCTCTGGGGTTAAAAACCTGATTCTTTTTGAACTGCCAAGTCCTGCTGGAGCATATAATGGGTTTGTTCTGGTCAAAATTGCTCTTCCAAGCTGATGATAAGTTTACTCGATCAACTTTAGAACAAGTGACAACTCACCACACTAAAAGGTGGTAAGTGAAGACCAGTTAACACATCCTCATTAGGGTAGTGAGCAGGAGGCAAGAATGCTAAGTGGAAAA
Organism: Mus minutoides; assembly: GCA_902729485.2. NCBI lineage: Eukaryota > Metazoa > Chordata > Mammalia > Rodentia > Muridae > Mus > Mus minutoides. Next base: position 27,133 of record CACVCL010030578.1, read on the forward strand.
AAATAACAGATCATTCACTTCATCTATAAATCTGACACCAACAAGACTAAATTAATACTACTGCAAATGAAAATAACCTCTTAACTAAAAAGCAATCAAATAGATGCTGAGGAATCACCTAAGAGCTCTCCATCTCCAACTCCTCTTTCCTATTATACTTTATCTTGTGTGTGTGTGTGGGGGGGTGTATGCATCACTAAATTTGTCATTGACAAGAAATCCATAGGCAGGATTCTCATATCTGTGAGTACAAGAAGGAAATGCGTTATTATTAAAATAGTTAATAGACAAAGCTTATTCCTAAAAAAAAAAAAATTAAAGAATCTGTTTTATCTCTATTTCCTGCAAACACTAAAATAAATCAGTTGCTTACAGATAGATAACAACTCACTTCCAAATGTACCCATATATGGTTTCTTTTATCATTATCATTATCATTACCATTAATATACCTGGTACATCTGGTGGCTCAGTGTTAATACATGATTATTAAAGTCCATAATTTGGACTTTTCCAGTTATTTAATTTTGTGTCCCAGGATGCAATTCAGGGTACCATACAATAAACCATTATATATCATTTGATTGTCCGGTTGATAATTTCTCAGACTTTACTTCTGACGACAGTCTAGATGGAACATGGGTCTGATACACAATAGAACATCCTTCTCCTCGGCTTAGGGAATCTCTGTTCCCAGGAGTACAACACTGAGGGTTTGGGAGACAAATCACAGAATACCATTTTATCACATTGGAGCAAGGATGTATGCTACCATTGCTCCATCTTGCCTCATCTAACACAGTTGCTATTAACTTGGTCAGCTGACTCAGTGGCATTTGGCAGATTTCTTCCCATGAAGTTCTTTGTTTCTTTCTTTCCCTGGTGTGCACTCTGGATGTCACTTCATGCACCCATGCTGCAGGAATGGAGAAACAGTTTTTCTCCACTTAACTGTAATAAAACACAATTATTTGGCTAATCTTACATGGGGAATATATTTACTGTACTGTGTATGTATTTATTCAAATGCTATTCCATTCATTCATATAGATATTTATGTTATGTTTTGCTTATCATGCAGTTATGCTTTATTTTTTATTCAATTGTCCCAGCTTTGAAGACTAGGATCTCTTGGAGGATAATTTTAATGGTATTGCATTGGCTAGAGATACATATCATCTCCTTGAGATTTCAGTTTGCAGTTTGAAATTGAAATCTGCACAGTGAGAACTGTTTTTGCCAATTGTCCTATTAGATATGCTTTTATGGTTGATTTTTGTTTCATTATTGTGCCATATTTTTCTAACTATGTATGCCAGAGATTGTAGGGATTCACTCAGTTTGACATATCTGTAGCCAATATAAGTGTAACATCATGGACAGACTTTCCCACATACACTCTATTACTGCACTGTAAATGAATAAAACTATCATGTTAGTATGTGGGACTATAAGAGTGGATTTTAGTTCTTTTTGTTCCAGGATGTAGTAGAAATCTGACATCAGCTTGGCCTATACTATGTATCCTCTAATATAGATAAAAGTCATATTATCCTCACCATTATGTAAACCCTCTTCCTGACCTAAATTACAGGTACTCGCCTACCTTGAAGACTAAACTTTTATTTTCATCTTTTGAGTGAAAACAAGTGAAGAAATTCAATAAGCAAATTTAACAATTAAAGCAGTACAAGTAATATGTACCAAGGTAAAGCAAGACAGAAACTGGCCTGTGCTCCGTCCAAAAGATGACTATGCACATCCACTTCTGTATTTGCCAGGCACTGGAAGAACCTCTTAGGAGCAAAGGATCCCCAATGAAGAAGCTAGAGATAGTACCCAAGGTGCTGAAGGCATTTGCAGCCCTATAGGAGGACCAACAATATGAACTAATCAGTACTCCCAGAGCTCCCTGGCACTAACCACCAATCAGAGAAATCACATAGTGGGACTCGTGTCTCTAGCTGCATATATAGCAAAGGATGGCCTAGTCAGCCATCAATGGAAAGAGAGGCCCTTGGTCTTGTGAAGGTTCTATGCCCCAGTATAGGGGAATGACAGGGCCAGGAGGCAGGAGTGGGTGGGTTGGAGAGCAGTGGGAGGGGGGATGGTATAGGAGATTTTGGGAGAGGAAACTAGGAGAGGGGATAACATTTTAAATGTAAATAAAGAAAATATTTGATTAAAAATAAATAAAAAGAGAAACATTTCATAATGTTTAAATTTTTAAAAAGACAGAAGCTAGCTTACAACATCAGGTAGGAGCAAGTACAATGGTCAGATGAACCATTTGTCTTAGTGAAATTGTACTGTGAAGAATGGGACAGAAAGATGATAGAGGATATTCATATTTTGTATGTAGAAAAAAACTTATTATTTAAAAGACAATTTTAGTAATAACCTGTAAAATATTACCCTATCATATTTAATCTGTTATGAATGTGTAACAAATATGAAATTCACAAATATTCAATTCCACAGAGACAACTACTAATACTTGGCACCAGGCACAATTTTAAGGTAAAGACATTCCATATGAATGGAATGAGTGGGTCTTTCTTCCAATACTAAATTATGAACACTTCAAATGTATGGCAGAGATAAAAAAAAAACTCAGTAAACCTAAAAATATACATAAACTTTATCTCTCTATTGATTTTTTTTTTTAGGTACATACATGCGTAGACAGGTAATTGTGTGTTTGTCTAGAATTGGGGACAGCTTTGATGTCCTTCCTCAGGCAACAGTCACCTCTTTTCTATGGTGTGGTCTCTCACTATCGTAGGTGCTTTTCAGCTATTACCCTTGGCTAGCTGATCATCAAGCTGCAATCTGCCCAGCTCTGTATCCCCAGTACTAAGAATATAATTACACCTGGTTTTTACACATGGGTGCTAAGGGCCAAATTCATGTCCCTAACTAGTGTATGTTTTATGGCATATTCCTAACCATTCTCACATTTGTCCATCAATGTTTCTTATTTATAAGTACTTGAAAATTAACTGCAAATAATAATAAATTGCCCTAAAAATTCGGCATGCATGTAATTTCCTAGAAAATTATAGGAGATTGCATAGATCTCTTCTGAGCTAGTGTGTGTGTGTGGTAGTCATTTCTCAGTGGAAGGTGCTAGGCAAGCAACCTATCTCCACAAAGAGGGAACCAAGAGTTTATGGTTTCCTGTTTTCTTTCCCGACTAATCAATGCCTTACCATCTAGCTCTGAATGTCTGACTGGTTATGCAAATCATATTTTCAACTGTTTTGCATGTTTCACTCTCCTTGAAGAAAATACCTCATGTGAGGTATGTAAGTTGATTGAATCATGATCTATTAGCAGGACTTTAACACACATAGATCAATGTTGGTAGGGAATGTTTAATTGATAAATTTACAAATTCATCTTAACAGCAGGTACACATTCTTCCCTCCTCCCTCCCTCAACACATATCTGGCACTGCTAACCAGACTTAGTATAGATATCTTTTATTTCCAGAAGCCCTTGCTCACTGCTTTTTTTCCCCAATAACCAAAGATTACATAATATAAATATAAAACTCTGCCTTCCTCATATTAGTAATGTACTTTCATTCCTCTGCTTCTCCAGCTGACATTTTAATTATTGGGTATACTTCTTACAAAATGTAATGCATGAGATGTGATAACTCTTTCTTCCTGCCCTATAATTTCCAGGAGTTGTGGGTTTGGGTGTTTTTTTTTTCAGAAAAAGAAGGAAAATAAGTATTAGTAAAAGAATCTAGCTAACTGTAACAAAAATCTGTATTCATCCCACTAGGACTTAGATAACCAGGCCTTTTGCTGTGAGTGTTGACTGCCTCTCAAGGAACGTCATATTGTCTGCCACCACTATGATTCTCAAGTTCTCATTTAGCCTTTCAAGAGTAAATTTTAATAATCTCAAATATAAGCAAAAATATCTAGTAATCTGGCAAATTCAAATCAGAATCTCTAGGTTAACAAGTAATTTTCCCCAATGATCAGACAATACATTGATATTGCAAAAAATCACAAGTTTTCAAGTATGAGGTGAATTATTCATAAATTTATAGTGAGCAGAAATGGAACCTGTCTTTCCTCACACTGGCTATCAGAAACTACCAAAAATTCATAAACATAATAGATACCCCATAGATATTTTTGAGCATGTTCATTTTAGCTATTAGTCACACTGGTTATATATATAAGTTTTCATAAGTATTATATACAATAAAACCTGGAAATCAAAACCGACAAGGTCATACAAAACAAGAGCTTTGTTAACTTCTGTCAGCAGCTGTCACAAATAATAACTCTTTAGATTAAAAAGGACAAGAAAGAGAAAAAAATCTCCAAGAATTCTGGAAAAAAGAAAGTCTATAATCTGCCTGATGCCTAGCCTGTGCTCCCTTTTGAGGCCTTTGGGAGCAGTTCTCTCTTGACTTTGCCCACTTCGTATGGACCTATGAATTCCTTGTAGCTGCAGTATTCTCTAATTCCTGTCTCCATGTCTACTTGCCTTTCTGTTCTGTGTCTAAATCTTTTCTTTGTCTCTGTGTATCAAAGAGATTGCTGTCTGTCTTTGGGTTTAATGCCCACTCGATAATAGCCAGAACTTTTGCTTATTGCTTCTGCAAAGACTCATTTTGCAAATATCATCATATGATTTGTGGTAGACATTAGCCAATGTGCATAACTTCTGGGGGTGTTATCATTAAACCCAGTAATCAATGTTTTGTGTTACACTCACAAGACTTTTCATATGAACTAAATAAGATCAAGAAAACAATGTACTAAAGTTATTAAATTAATACATTTTATTTTAAAATCATTGAAAAATAGATATAGATAATGGTGTTAATGTTTCATCTTTGTTATATATAGTGTTTCTCTAACTAAGATCACCTGAAACATAAACTATCATCATAAAAATAATCCATGTTCACCACCAACAGAAGTGAAGGAAAAACGCCAGAGACATACCAGATTCAAAAGCTCTACTTCATTTAAACAAAACTGCTTTGAACTATTTTCTCTGGGGAACTGGGATTAGCATCTCAGCAGTAAGGTTTATATCTGAGATTGCTGGCACAGCACTGAAGTCAGCACAGTCTAGAGCTATAGGAGTCTCGCAGAAACTATAAACCCAAGAGATTGGTAAGAGATGGAATCCTGGTCCACATTTAAGGAAACAAAGATGACAAGCATACCTGACATGAAAAGGTAAAATAATTGGTGGTGAGATATGATAGTAAAGAACACACAAGGCTACCTCTGTCTTTCAGCCTTGAATATAGATATCCATATTGGACAGGGCTTACATTTAGTTTCTAGAAGTTACATTTTAAAAAAATCTTTACCTGGGATTTTGTTTTTAATGTTATTCTTTGTTCCAAACGTATGTGTTTCTGACTTAACTCGGAAAACTCTGCCAGTTCTCCTTGATTGAAACTAATAATATTCACCAAATTACCATCCAATGTACTGGTTTAATTGAAAATAATAAATAAAATAGACATTGGCTTCTGTTAATATTAATAATACTGGAATTTTGAATGTCATCATTGACATAAAACTTAGGAGAATTGTTGATAGTGATTCACTCCTCAGAAGGTAAGACTTAGTACCCTTTTCGTATATCACATGTTATATAGCATTTTAGATCATGAGAGGGATATAGAACTCCTAGAACGATTGGTTGTAACTTGTTAGCTTGGAATTTTGTAATTGAGTTATCCATGCTAATTAAAGCCAATAAACATAGATGTTTTAAATGTATGTTTGACCTTTAAATATGTGTATTGCAGAATGTAGCAGCCAATGTGGTTTACTAGAGTTAGCAAATACTAGAAATGGGAAGCAGGTATATAGAAGAGTGGATCATCACCTCTAAAGCAAGATTTCAGTGTATATTGATGCTATCAATTTGAATGCTGTGCATTGATTTCTTTCCAACTTCTAGTATCTTTACAGTATCACCCTGCAGTTAGTATAGTATACCTTGAAAAGCCAAGGTACATCTTAGCACTATTTTTTAATAGAACTTGAAAAATCACAATCAAATCAATTTTTAAAGATAATGTCTCTCTGACAAGGGACTTTATTATTTTATAATGTCTATTGTATTTTAAAAGTCTTCAAATTTTATCAAAACATTTCACAAATATAGTTTTTTAACGTTAGCCACTAATACATAATACTCACTCTATTAATAGTCATTAGTCCTATCTGGACAGATCAGTAATTTTTTTGTTTGTTTAATGCATGTATGAGCATCCCTGTCCTTAAGAAATGTATGGAGGTTAGTGGTCACCTTGCAAGAGGTGGTCCTCTTCTCCCATGATGTAGGTACCAGACATAAAATTCAGGTTACTAGCAAGCACCTTTTTCCACAGCTATCTCATGGCCCCAAGGACCACATTGAAATGTGGTCCTTAGTACATGGTGTGATAGGACACCATAAACAGACAGCAGTACCCTTTAAAACACAGCATGCCTCATACATCCTCATTTACCACATCCTGTGTATAGCACTTCATAATTCCTTTTTTTAAAAAAAAAACTTTATTTAAAGATTTATTATTTATTTCACGTATGTGGGTACACTGTCACTGTCTTCAAACACAATAGAAGAGGTTATTGGATCCCTATTACAGATGGTTGTGAGCCACCATATGGTTGCTGAGAATTGAACCCAAGACCTCTGGAAGAGGTCTTATCTGTAAAGCCATCTCTCTGAAGGTGTGAGGATGGGTGCTTGGCACCAGAAGCAAGAGACCCTTGAAGCTCGCAGCTCCCTACCCCACCCAACCCCACTGCCTTACCTTGTCAGAAAAAAAAAAAAAAAAAAAAAAAAAAAAACACGATGAGAGTAGTGGTATTTCACCTGAGGCCTAGAGGTGGGCATACCCCACCCCAACCCCTCACAGGGAACAGGGGTGGGGGGTTGCTGGTGGCCTCCCACTTATTTATATTTCTTTTAACTAATTTCCTTCGTGTTAATCTACATGGTATTAACACTTTCTGGTAATTTTCTCCATTATATTTTTAAGCATCTGCCACTATTATATATATATATATATATATATATATATATATATATATATATATATATATATATATATATATAACACTATTATAATAACTATGTGCTGAGCTCAAGGAAAAGGGATTATAAATACCATGCTTATTTGGGGACTGACTGCAGATTACATGATCCAAAGGGCAGAGATATTACCTTAGTGCTTTGGAAATATACAGAGGTTATTTCTAGGTTTCAGAACTTCTTGCCTTTTTATACTTTGGTATTTTCATAGTTACTGTCCTTATCTTTGTGTGGGTATTATAGGATGTATTTTATGATGTTATATTTAATTCAAGTAGTCAATATCTAGGTTTTATTTACTTATTCATTTGTATTAATATGTATCATGTTTAGTACAGGAAAGTATTCAAGTATTTGTTGTGGAGAATATCAATAGTTCATCCATCAATGTGGACATATTTCTTGGGTTTTCTGTCACAATACCCAATAGCATCTCTAGAAATACAGAATTCTATCAGCACTTTCAAAGTTCTGTAAGATCAATGCTATAAGGCACAATGTCTATAATATAGAGATCTGGATCAATGTCAATAAGTGTAGTCACTTCAGTGAATAAGCTTATTGTATCTAAAACTTCCAGCTAAATGGAACTCTCTCTCTCTCTCTCTCTCTCTCTCTCTCTCTCTCTCTCTCTCTCTCTCTCTCNGGAAGGGGCAAAGAGACCACATTTTGAACTTCATTCTTCTTGAGATTCATGTGTTTAGTAAATTGTATCTTGGGTAGTCTAGGCTTCTGGGCTAGTATCCACATATCAGTGAGTACATGTTATGTGAGTTCTTTTGTGATTGGGTTACCTCACTCAGGATGACACCCTCCAGATCCATCCATTTGCCTAGGAATTTCTTCCTTGGAAACCCTGTGTTCCATCTAATAGCTGACAGTGAGCTTCCACCTCCATGTTTGCCAGGCATTGGTATATTTTCCCCTGAGACCTCTATATCCGGGCCCTTTCAGCACCATCTTGCTGGCATATACTATAGAGTCTATGTTTGGTGACTGATTGTGGGATGGATCCCTGGCAGCTGCAGTCTTTGAGGCCATCATCCTGAGTGAAGTAACCCATTCACAAAAGAACTCACATAACATGTACTCACTGATATGTGGATATTAGCCCAGAAACCTAGACTACCCAAGATACAATTTACTAAACACATGATACTCAAGAAGAAGGAAGATCAAAATGTGGACACGTCACCCCTTCCTAGAATTAAGAACGAAGCACACATTGAAAGGATGGACCCAAAGATTAGATATTTTCTTAATTTACATTTCAAATGCTATTCCGAAAGTCTCCTCCCCCCTCCCCCTCCCTGCTCCCCTGTCCACCCACTCCCACTTCTTGGCCCTGGCATTCCCCTGTATTGGGGCATATAAAGATTGCAGTACTAAGGGGCCTCTCTTCTCAATGATGACCAACTAGGCCATCTTCTGCCACATATGGAGCTAGAGACACGGGTTCTGGGGGTTCTGGTTAGTTCATATTGTTGATCCTCTTCTAGGGTTGCAGACCCCTTCAGCTCCGGGGTTCTATCTTTAGCTTCTCCATTGTGGGCCCTGTGTTCCCTCTTATAGATGATTATGGGCATCCACTTCTGTGCGAGACAGCTATATCAGGGTTCCTTAAGTAGGCACTAGCTGTCCTATGCCATAGTGTCTGAGTTTAATCACTGATTATGGGATGGCTCCCCCGTGGTGGGGTAGTCTCTGTATGGTCCATCATTTTAATCTGCTCTTTAGTCTTCTGATGCTGTTTTCCTTGTGACATACTCTTTCCTAAACTATATGGGTCAGGGAGTCCAAGCCTCTACTTGGTTGCTCTTGTTTTTCTATGACCTTAATCATAAGTCATAGCTGCACTAAGAAGAGATCTACACTCCAGGCATACTTTTCTTTACCCCATTGTGAATTAACATTGCAGATTCTACTGTGTACAGGAGGGACAGTTTCTTCAGCTGTAACAGTAACAATTTTTGATAGATTCTAATATATGAGGAACTCAAAGAAACTAGCTACAAATCTCATTATTAATAAAGGAAATCACAAATTGCAATAACTGCATCCACTGTTAAATGTCTGCTACATGCTTCATTCTGAAGAGTGCCATACATTTTAGTGTGTTTCAAACAGCTGTTTGAAGACAGACATTGATTGGTAAGCCCATTTTATAGCTGAAAATAAGTAGGTTTGAGATATCAATATGGCAAGGATATATTACTCATAAATGTCAGAACTGAGATTAGAAACTGTGTCTAGACCTATCCCAAAACCGAATTTTTTGTGATGCCTTTACACAAGTTCAGGAAACACTGTCTCTGTGAAACTCAAAGTAGTCTATTCCTCTTCCTGTGCTGGTGTGTACACTAAGCATTTCATAATGTGTTAATATTTTACGTTTTCTCATCTGTTTTTTTTTTCTCTAACAATCTGATATTCCATAAACACAGGGAGAGGATAATTTGTGGACATACTCCATTCTATTTAGCACAGGATGAAACACACTGAGTAGTCCATCATTCATTTCTAGTGGCAGAAACTGCTACAGAAATAATTTTGATGGGAAAGGAGGTGGACAGACAGGGTTGAACGGCAGGGACATGGGACTGTCATCAAGTCATACTCACAAATATTCGTGATTCCAAGAAAATCCCTTGGTGTCTATATTTCCTTATCTCCATTCTATTTCACTAACCCTCCTTAGCTTAACATTTTATGGTGCTGTCATTTCAAGCAGTCTTTCTTCCCTGTGCACAAAGAACAGGATGAAGCAGGCTGCCTGATATGTAAGTAGAGGCAGCCAGGTTTTAAAGACTATGCATGAAATCTATATGTGCCAAATGATCTTGGTGTTTCTGTCTCTGCCACAGTCAGCAGAGAAGCAGTATGTAGAGACAGCTGTACGGTATACATGGAATTCATAACTCTTTGAACCTACATAGAAAGAAGCATCCCAGGGAAAGGAAGGTTCTCCATCAGATTGTTTTAAACTTGATTAAGGGCCTGCCCTCCAAAGGCCAATAATCCTGTGAAGTACAGAGGCATGGAAATGAGGAGACAAAGAAATAAGGATTCTTTTTTTTTAAAAAAAAAAATCAGAGAACAAATGTCATCTTTGATCACTGGTGCTCAGAATGAACTGGAATTAGAGGGGCTAGAATCCTGCTAAGATGTCTGCAATAATTTTGATGCTGAAGAGACATGAGCTGGAGGGGGAGAATAATCATGGCTTAAATACTAGAATCAAATTGCTTCCTAGCCTCTCTGAGGGCCTAGGCTCTATGTACTTTAAATGCAGCTCAGAAGGATAATAGGGGAACATTTATTTCTCTAAAAGAAGCATGCACAAGTACAGAGCCAGAGAGAATGATGACAACCTTGAAATCAAACTGAGAAGGTAGACTCACAGAGGACAGCAGAAGCAAACTCATAAAGAAGTGGCATTAGCAGCTGAGATCTGTACCAGTGGGGGCCACACCAGCCATCTTCCTTCTGAGCCCAGTGGAGGCTGCTAAGGGCTCCAGAGTGCTCTCCATGCTGCAGGAACTCGGGATCACCTCAGGATCACTTGTGAGTGGAACACAACATCAGCTTCAAAAATCGCTGAGGGTTTTGTGCCAGCAGAAACAGGTACAAAGGAACCCCACCCAACCATTGGCTGGGATCCATTCAGGTCAGGGCCAGCCCTGTCATCTTCTGCTTGAATCAGGCCAAGGGCATGTAGGGCACCAGAGGACCCTTCTTGCTGCAGGACCCCTAGCACAACAAGAACCTCCTGATCACCTGAGAGCACATGGGAAATAGAAGCAACAGAGCTTCTTGGTCAGGGTCCTGTTGGGCCTTCATCCTCAGCCAGGAGGCAGAGCTAAGACCCAGAACCCTGGGCACATTCCTTGCTGGAGGAGAGTCAGCCTACAGGGAGGGTTCTGACCCCAGAACTCAGGAGGTGGGTCAGACCTCCAGATTGTTGGACACCTGCCCTGCAAGAGAAGAGCTTGCCTGCAGAGAGTGCTCTGAACACTGGAACTCAGGTGAAGGTTGGACTCCCAGGAGTGCTGACAGAGACTAACAGAATCATAGGAGGATCAAGCTCCAACCAAAGACAGCTAGAACATTAACACCAGATATTTCCAAATGACAAAAGGCAAATGTAATAATCTTACTAACAGAAACCAAGAACACAGGGCATCATCAGAACCCAGTATGCCCACCACAACGAGTCCTGGATACCACAACACACCCGAAAAGCAAGATGTGAATTTAAAATCATGTCTCATGATGGTGGTAGAATATTTTAAGAAGGGCATTAATAACTCACTTAAAGAAATACAGGAGAAGACTGCTAAATAGCTAGAAGCCCTTAAAGAGGAAGCACAAATATCCCTCAGGAATTACAGAAGAACACTGCTAAACAGATAGAAGTCCTTAAAGAACCACAGAAAAACACTGCCAAATAGGTAGAAGAAAGACAAAAATCCCTTAAAGATATACAGGAAAACATAAACAAATGGGCAATGGAATGGAACAAAACCATCCAAGATCTAAAAATGGAAGTAGAAAGAATGAAGAAAACCCAAAGGGAGACAACTCTGGAGATAGAAACCCTAAGAAAGAAATCAGGAAACATAGATTGGAGCATCAGCAACAGAATACAAGAGATAGAACAGAGAATCTCAGGTGCAGAAGATTCCATAGGGAACATGGACACAACAATCAAAGAAAATGCAAAATGCAAAAAGAACATAACTCAAAACATCCATGAAATCCAGGACACAATGTGAAGACCAAACCTACAGATAATAGGAGTAGATGAGAATGAAGATTTTCAACTTAAAGGGCCAGCAAATATCTTCAACAAAATTATAGAAGAAAACTTCCTATACCTAAAGAAAGAGGTGCCCATGAACATACAAGAAGCCTACAGAACTCCAAATAGACTAGACCAGAGAAAAAACTCCTCCTGGCATATAATAATCAGAACAATAAATGCACTAAATAAAGACAGAATATTAAGAACAGTAAGGGGAAGAGTCAAGTAACATATAAAGGAGGCTTATTAGAATTACTCCAGGCTTCTCACCAGAGACTATGAAAACCAGAAAATCCTGCACAGTTGTTATACAGACCCTAAGAGAACACAAATGCCAGCCCAGTCTACTATAACCAGCAAAACTATCAATTACCATAGATGGAGAAATCAAAGTATTCCATGTCAAAACCAAATATGCACAGTATCTTTCTACGAATCCAGTCCTTCAAAAAATAATAAAGGGAAAACACCAACACAAAGATGGAAACTACACCCTAGAAAAAAGCAAGAAAGTAATACTTTAACAAAACTTAAAAAAGACAGCCACAAGAACAGATTCCCAACTTTAAAAAAAAAAATGACAGGAAGCAACAATTAATTTTCTTTGATTTCTCTTATCATCAATGGACTCAATTTCCCAATAAAAAGACATAGACTAATTGACTGGCTACACAAACAGGACCCAACATTTTGCTGCTTACAGGAAACCCACCTCAGAGACAAAGACAGACACTAGCTCAGAGTAAAAGGCTGGAAAACAATTTTCCAAGCAAATGGCTCGAAGAAACAAGCAGGAGTAGCCATTCTAATATCGAATAAAATTGACTTCCAACCCAAAGTTATCAAAAAAGACAAGGAGGAGCACTTCATACTCATCAAAAGTAAAATCTACCAAGATGAACTCTCAATTCTAAATATCTATGCTCCAAATATAGGGGCAGACACATTCATTAAAGAAACTTTAAAAGCTCAAAGCATACATTGCACCTCACACAATAATAGTGGGAGACTTCAACACCCCACTCTCACCAATGGACAGATCCTGGAAACAGAAAATAAACAGAAACACATGGACACTAACAGAAGTTATAAAACAAATGGATTTAACAGATATCTACAGAACATTTTATCCTGAAACAATAGGATATAACTTCTTCTCAGTACCTCATGGTAACTCCTCCAAAATTGACCATATAATCAGTAATAAAACAGGCCTCAACAGATACAAAAATATTGAAATTATCCCATGCATCATATCAGATCAGCACAGATTAAGGCTGATCTTCAATAAAAGCATAAACAATAGAAAGCCAATATTCATGTGGAAACTCAATAACACTCTACTCAATGATACCTTGGTCAAGGAAGAAATAAAGAAAGAAATTAAGACTTTTTAGAGGTTAACGAAAATGAAGTCACAACATAGCCAAACTTATGGGACACAATGTAAGCATTCCTAAGAGGAAAATTACTAGCCCTGAGTGCCTACTACATGAAACTAGAGAGAGCATACACTAGCATTCTGACAGCACACCTAGAAGCTCTTGACCTAAAGGAAGCAAATGTACCCAAGAGGATGGCAGGAAATAATCAAACTTAGGGCCAAAATCAACCAAGTGGAAACAAAAAGAACTATTCAAGGAATCAACCAAACCAGGACCTGGTTCTTTGAGAAAGTCAACAAGATAGATAAACGCTTAGCCAGGTGAACTAGAGGGCACAGGGGCAATATTCTAATTAACAAAATCAGAAATGAAAAATGAGACATAACAACAGATTCCGAGGAAATCTAAAACATCATCAGATCCTACTACAAAAGGCTATACTCAATATAACTGGAAAAAAATGGATGAAATGGACAACTTCCTAGATAGATACCAGGTACCAAAGCTAAATCAGGATCAGATTAACAATCCTACCAGTCCCATTTCCCCTAAAGAAATAGAAGCAGCATTAATAGTCTCCAAATCAAAAAAAAAAAAAAAAAAAAAGCCCAGGACCAGATGGGTTTAGTGCAGAGTTCTATCAGATCTTCAAAGAAGACCTAAATCCAACTCTCCTCAAACGATTCCACAAAATAGAAACAGAAGGTACTCTTCCCAATTCATTCTGTGAAGTCACCATTACTCTGATACCTAAACCACACAAAGATCCAACAAAGAAAGAGAATTTCAGACCAATTTCCCTTATGAATATCGACGCAAAAAGACTCAATAAAATCCTTGCAAAATGAATTTAGGAACATATCAAAATGATCATCCATCATGACCAAGTAGACTTCATCCCAGGGATGCAGGGATGGTTTAAAATATGGAAATCCATCAACATAATCCACTACATAAACAAACTCAAAGACAAAAAAACACATGATCATCTGGCTAGATTTTGAGAAAATATTTGACAAAATCCAACACCTCTTCTTGATAAAAGTCATGGAAAGATCAGGAATTCAAGACCTATACCTAAACATAATAAAAGCAATATACAGCAAATCAGTAGCCAACATCACAGTAAATGGAGAGAAGCTAGAAACAATCCCACTACAATCAGGGATTAGACAAGGCTGCCCACTTTCTCCCTACCTATTCAATATAGTACTTGAAGTCCTGGCCAGAGCAATTTGACAACAAAAGAATATCAAGGGAATACAAATTGTAAAGGAAGAAGTCAAAATATCACTATTTGCAGACGATATGATACTATATAATAAGTGACCCTAAAAATTTTACCAGTGAACTCCTAAACCTGATAAACACCTTCAGTGCAATAGCTGGATATAAAATTAATTCATGGAAATCAGTGGACTTTCTCTACACAAAAGATAAACAGGATAAGAAAGAATTAGGGATACAGCACCTGTGACAATAGTCACAAACAATATAAAATACCTTGGTGTGACTTTAACTAAGGAAGTGAAAGATCTGTATGACAAGAACTTCAAGTCTCTGAAGAAAGAAATTGAAGAAGATCTCAGAAGATGGAAAAATCACCCATGTTCATGGATTGGCAGGATTAATATAATCAAAATGGTTATCCTGCCAAAGCAATCTATAGATTCAATGCAATCCCCATCAAAATTCCAACTCAATGTTTCACTGAGTTAGAAAGGGGTATTTGCAAATTCATCTGGAATAATAAAAAACCTAGGATAGTAAAAACTATTCTCAACAATAAAAGAACCTCTGCTGGAATCACCATGTCTGACATCAAAATGTACTACAGAGCAATTGTGATAAAATGTACATGGTGCTGGTACAGTGACAGACATGTAGATCAATGGAATAGAATTAAAGACACAGAAATGAACCCACACACTTATTTTCACAGTTGACAAGGAAGCTAAAACCATCCAGTGGAAAAAAGACAGCATTTTCAACAAATAGTCCTGGCACAACTGGGATTTATCATGTCAAAGAATGCAAATTGATCCATTCTTATCTCCTTGTACAAAGCTCAAGTCTAAGTGAATCAAAGAACTCCACATAAAACCAGAGACACTGAAATTTATAGAGTAAAAAGTGGGAGCCGGTCGTGGTAGCACACGCCTTTAATCCCAACACTCAGGAGGCAGAGGCAGAGGGATTGCTGAGTTCGAGGCCAGCCTGGTCTACAAAGTGAGTTCCAGGACAGCCAGGGCACACAGAGAAACCCTGTCTCGAAAAACCAAAAAAAATAAATAAATAAAAAAAATAAAAATAAATAAATAAATAAAAATAAAAGTGGGGAAAACCCTTGAAGATATGGGCACAGGGGAAAACTTCCTAAACAGAACAGCTATGGCCTGTGCTGTAAGATCAAGAATTGACAAATAGGCCCTCATAAAATTGCAAAGCTTCTGTAGGCCAAAAGATACTGTCAATAAGACAAAAAGGCCACCAACAGATTTGGAAAGAATTTTTACCAATCCTAAATCTGATAGGGGACTAATATCTAATATATAAAAAGAGCTCAAGAAGCTAAACTCCAGAAATTCAAATAACCCAATTAATAAATGGGGTAAATAGCTAAAAAAAAGAATTCTCAACTGAGGAATACCTAAGGGCTGAGAAGCACTTGAAAAAATGTTCAACATCCTTAATCATCAGGGAAATGAAAATCAAAACAACCCTGAGATTCCACCTCACACCAGTCAGAATGGTTAAGATAAAAAATTCAGGTGACAGCAGACGTTGGTGAGGATATGGAGAAAGAGGAACACTCCTCCATTGCTGGTGGGATTGCAAGCTGGTGCAACCACTCTGGATATCAGTCTGGTGGTTCCTCAGAAAACTAGACATAGTACTACTGGTAGATCCAGCAATGCCTCTCCTGGGCATATACCCAGAAGATGTTCCAACTGGTAATAAGTACACATGCTCCACTATGTACGTAGCTGCCCTATTTATATTAGCCTGAAGCTGGAAAAAACAAAACAAAAAAACAAAACAAAACAAAAAAAAAAACAAAAAAAAAACATTTCCCTCAACAGAGGAATGGATACAGAAAATGTGGTACATTTACACAATGGAGTACTACTCAGCTATTAAAAACAATTAATTTATGAAATTCTTGGGCAAATGGGTATATCTGGAAGATATCCTGAGTGAGGTAACCCAAAATTCACTTGATATGCATTCACTGATATGAGCATATTAGCTCAGAAACCTAGAATACCCAAGAGACAACTTCTAAAACACAAGAAAATCAAAAAGGAAGACCAATTCATGGATACTTCATTCCTCCCTAGAATAGGGAATAAAATATCCATTAAAGGAGTTGTAGATTCAAAGTTTGGAGCTAAGAAGAAAGATGCAGCATCCAGAGACTGCCCCACCCAGGGATCCATCCCATAATTAGCCCCCAAATGCAGACACTACTCCATAAGCCAGCAAAATTTTCCTGAAAGGACCCTGATATAGCTGTCTCCTGTGAGGTTTTGTCAGTGTCTGGCAAATTCAGAAGTTGATGCTCACAGTCATAGAATGGAACAGAGGGTTCCCAGTGTAGGAGCTATAGAAAGTAACCAAGAGCTGGAGGGTTCTGCAACCCTATAGGTGGAACCACAATATGAACTAATCAGTACCCCCAGAGCTTGTGTCTCTAGCTGTATATGTAGCAGAAGATGGCCTAGTTGGCCATCAATGGGAAGAGATGCCTCTTAGTCTAGCAAACTTTATATGCCCCAGTACACGGAAGGCCAGGGCCAAGAAGTGGGAGTGAGTGGGTTGGGGAGCAGGGCAGCGGGGTAGGGTATAGGGGATATTTAGGATAGCATTTGAAATGTAAATGAAGAAAATACCTAATAAAACTTTTTTTAAATAAAAAAAAAATAAAGTAAACAGAAATGTTTACTGCAACTGAGGGAGTAACTCACATTCATTTGATCAACCTTTCAGTTTCATTTTCTAATAACCTTCACTGATTATTGAACATTATAGACACATCTTCCATCTACATGGACCTGTAATAATTTATTTCTCATCAACGTTTGACGTGTTCCTTAATTTCATGCAACATAAAACTGACATTTAGATTCAGACCACTATCACATTTTCTAACAAAAGTTAAGTAAGGGACCTCTAGTAACATCAGGTAAACTGGGGCACTGACCCACCTATGAGTTAGAGTTAATAAAACTTTTCAAAGTGTTGAAGTAGGATGGGTGTCCATGGTTTATTTAATAAAGAATTGTCAGAAAAAAAAAAAAAAAACCCTATCAGGACACATGAGAGGGTCCGGGTGAGTGTGCACAGGGGATAGCTATACATGTATATTGCTTACTTACAGTTTGGTAGCTTTTTGTTTCTAATAAGGTAATCTTTCTACTAAAAACATTTTATGGGAATATAACAAGACCAACACTGAAGCCTTTGCACACAGTTTGTTTTTGTAAATGTAATCAGAATTTTTGGCCACTTTACTGTGTTCCTCCTTAACCTTATCCCAACACCAGGTAGGAGAGAAAAAAATTTAGAGGAGGAAAGGGGCCTTCTAGACCGTCAGACTACTTTCTGTTGAATAGTGAGGTAGAGTTCCTCAGTCAAGTCTAATCTTTATAGCCAGGATATCTTCAATCAGAAGACCACAAGGCAACAAACAGTAAAAGCGGCAGCATGAACCACCAGCAGCAGAGACCAGAAGCTGCCACCACCCTTTCTCAAGGCTCTCTCGCATTTACACCCTCTCAATTGCAGAATTCCAAATATAAACAATTGTCCACTGGCAGAATCATATCTCTGTCAGAGCACAAGTCATAGCTGCTGTGGATGATTTGAAGCAGCCTCATATCCCACAGCTGGATTTATAAAACAAAAACGTATTCCCATAAGATGACTGAGTTTTTAAGAAACCAAAATTCTCACTATAGGTGAGCTGGGCAGGTCGTTTCCTAAACACAGCATAAAGACTCAGGACATCTATTGCTTGCTGGAGCCAGTGCAGATCGAGCAAGTCTACAAATATGCAGTAGCCTCTGAGAGTCTACAACCGCTTCAGAGTTCACTTCCTAGCAGCGCCACCACACTCATATTTAATGAAGTAGATTATTTCCTTCCCCTTTTTCATAGGCAAGAAACAGGGTTTTTCCATAGAAATTAGTGTCTTATCTTGTTTGACTTTTTCTTCAGATGACCCTGGAGAGCTTTGGGATATTCATTGAGAGTCAATGTTTAGGAAGCAAACCATAAATCTGTGTGTCAGATCTGAAAGGCACTGCTGAGGGAACGGGTCAGCCAATCCATATACTGTGTTTCAATTATCATCGCTCTACTAAATGTTTCATGGATGGGAGGGATCAAGCGGTTATTTTCAGGATGATGAGTTTTAATGGCAACACATCACACACAGACACACGCGCACACACACACACACACACACACACACACACACACACACATACACACACACACTGAAAAACTGACTTAGAACCTCCTTGTAAACAGAGCATCAACCACAGCAGCACCATAGTTATGATATTGAAAAGTTACTCCTTGCTAAATATTGCTTATTTGCTCACATACACACACACACACACACACACACACACACACATTTATTCTTATTTAAAATAGAAGAACAATTCAACAGCAAAGTATCTAAAATATAAAATATTTCAAAAAGATTACCAAAGCTACCTATAGAATTACCACAACTAGCAACATTAAAGCAGACCAGAGAGGTGCCTGAAAAGGAAAGAAAACAACAAGGGTTGTCTTAGTTAGGGTTTTCATTGCGGGGGG
>CACVCL010030585.1:0-46192 GCA_902729485.2 Mus minutoides
CTCCTCTCCTCTCCTCTCCTCTCCTCTCCCCTCTCCTCCTCTCCTTTCATTTTTTCCATCAAAGCCCTCTTTGTTCAGCCAGCAGCATGGAACAATCCCCTTGCTTTGTAATCTGCCTTATGGAACACCTCTCTTCTCCCTAAGACTCTTCCCTCAGAACACACCAGGACTGGCCACCATCTCCTGCCCATATAGGGGTGGGGGGTGCAGAGGTAATTTCATTCTTGTCCATATTGTTTTGTGAGACAGGTTAGGCTGGGTAAGACATCAGGGGTTCTCCTGTCTTCCCTGTCACCTGTCTTCACTGTCACCTCACCATACCTGGTTTTTTATATGGATTCTGGGGGCCCAAACTCAGACCTTCCTGCTTGCAAGGCAACATTTTGCCAACTGAACCATCGCCCCAGCCACTTCTCTTTCTGAGTATTTGGCTTGGCATGCTGAGCAAAGCCTTGGGTCAAAGGCTAAGCTGATCGCCTAGGGCATCCTTGAACAGCCTTTGAGTACCTAGATGATTGGTATCCACAGGACCTGCTGGCTGACAGCCACTGAGACTTCTGCTGGGGGAACTGGAGCGGCTTGCTCAACTCCACTGTAAACAAAAGCACTAATTAGCCTGTAGGAGGGATAGAAAGGGAATGGAGTAAATCAAGTCCTGCTCCATAAAATACCTACAGAAAGGGCTCCTCGGTCTGGGAGCTGGCATGTTTGTGATAACCCACCATGGCTCATGGAATATTAGTTTGCTGATTGCTGATAGTGAACATGGGAATGGAAGTGTGATTTAATGGCACAGTGACTTCCATTGGCTGGGTTCTCAGGCACCAAACTAGCTAGAGTAGGGGTTGTAGGATATGAGTCTGAGTGAGAGAAGACACCTGAACTCTGTCCAATCAGGTGGGGGCTACACCCTCACCTTGGGGGAGGGGCAGACTCAGCTTCTCTCTTGGCTATAGTGATAGGACTGAGCATGTGGGCACAAATCAGAACTCTAAACTTTTGTTTGCAGCTTGCACCATATTGGTGTAGAAAGTGGCTGTTCTTTCATTTTTGCACATGCGTGTGTGTGTGTGTGTGTGTGTGTGTGTGTGTATGAATGTATACATGTGTGTATTTGTATGTGCATGTTCATGAATGTAGGTGTGTGTGTGTGTGTGTGTGTGTGTGTGTGTTTGTGTGCAGGTATGCATGCACATATCCACATATGTATATAAAGGCTAGCAGACATCCTCAGCTGTCATCCTCAGAAAGCTTCCTCCTCTTTTGAAACAGGGTCTCTCCCTGGACCAGAGCTCACCAACTCAGGCCAGTAGCTCTAGGGATCTGCCTGTCTCCACCTCCCCAGAGTTGATTACAAGTACTCTACCACACTTGACTTTTTTACATGGGTTCTGGGGATGGAACTCAGGGCTCCCTGCTTGTACAGCTAACTGAGCCAGCTTATCATCCCAGAAAGTAGATATTCTTAATGCAGAAAAATCCAACCAAGTCACAGGGATATCCTGGGTGTCAGAGAAGTGCTAAGTTCCACCATAAATCTCTCTGTCTCTCTCACTCTTCCTGTTTCTTTCTCTACCTCCTTGTCTCTGTCCCTCTCTTTCTTTCTGTCTCTCTCTGTCTCTCTCTGTCTGTCTGTCTCTCTCTCTCTCTCTCTCTCTCACGCACACACACACATACACACATATAAAGTAGGCCTCCATGAGCTCTCCAATATTACACTTACTCTTTATATTTTTCCACATCATTCTCTATCTCCGTTCCTATTTTAAAATGTATTCACAGTTAAGAGCACTAGATGCTCTTCCAGAGGACCTGGCACTCAGAAGTTAACAACCATCTGTAACTCCAGTTTCAGGGGATCTGATGCCCTCTTCTGGCAAACAACCATGTGCACAGACATAAATCTTAAAAAACAAAAACAAACAAAGCAAAACAAAAACAAACAAACAAACAAACAAAAACCAGCAAAGGGCACCCTATCATCCTGTAAGAAAGCTGGACATGAGTCAATAAGTTAGAACCAGAAAGGTAAGAAATTAAGATGATCCTAGTTTGGGAAGTCCACCAGTGGTGACCACAAGGGCAAGGTCCTCCAAGACCAGAGCATCCCCCCCATCTTCCATCAAACAGGTATGGGGCAGCTAGAAGGGAGAGAGGAAGGTGAAGGTTCTGGGCTGCAGATAGACATTGTACCTGACAGACAGGAACAAGAAAGGCCCACAGTGAATGAAAGCTCAGAGGAAGCAGACTAAAAAAACTTGCACTGGGTTGGGGAGTCAG
Organism: Mus minutoides; assembly: GCA_902729485.2. Lineage (NCBI taxonomy): Eukaryota > Metazoa > Chordata > Mammalia > Rodentia > Muridae > Mus > Mus minutoides. Next base: position 2,281 of record CACVCL010030585.1, read on the forward strand.
AGACAAGGGCTAAAAGCGAGCCCCAAAGGATTCATGGGTGCTGAACAAGCAAAAGAGGAGGAAGCAGCACCCCAGGCCGAGAGAAGCAGTGTGAGGCTGGAAAGCCTGACATGCCGCCAGCAATGCTTTAGAAAGAGCTGAGAGTCCATCTGACAGTCAAGGCAAAGCCGTGTCATCATTCCTCCAACAAGCACCTTACAGATGTACAGACACGCCTCTCCCCAGCCTTATGCCAGGAGCCAGGGACAAAGAAGGCAGCACATGGCCCTGTCCTCTGAGTGCTCCTGGACAGGAGGAAGATCAAGACACTGCAGCCCTGGTGTGGGAGACACAGAGGCCAGGCTGTGGAAGCCAGAGTCCTTGCATAAAGTCTTAGCCTCCCAAAAAGTAGGAAGAAAGGGGTCCACTGGGACTGCCATTTAGGTCTAGCAAGTCCTGAATGCTGAATATGTGGTAGGCAGTTGAGGAGAAGGAGGGGCAGGCTGAGGGTGGGAATCATAGAGGAAAGTGGTAGGTATATCTCAGAGTTCCAGAGTCTGAAGGAGCAGAACAGACAGAGCAAGACAGAGAAGCAGCTTGCAGGACACCCTCTAGGCCAAGGGAGGTGGGGGATTTACCATCAGGGGAAGGGATCTGGGATTGACCTATGTACATGAACTCATGCTTTTGCAGATGTGTCCAACTCAAGCCAGTGATTCCACGTGTAGGTGAGGATAGCAATGATGGTGGCCTAACAGATCATAGACTAACACGAAATATCACGAGGTCTTTATGTGATCTTTTGTTTGTTTTGTAACTCAATGGCATGGTTCTTGAACGTAAACTTTGCAGACGATACGTTGCATGGTCCAAAGGTTGACTCTGCCTACACCTCAGATCAGGAGAGGCAGGTGCCATGAGGAGGTAAGGGGACAGCTGACAGGTGTCTGCGAGGCCAAGTGAGGAGCCAAAGAAGACATAGACTGAGGCAAGTGACGCAGAGAAGAAGAGGGAGCTCTGTGGGATTTCAAAGACAATTACTCAAGAAATACTGGTGAGAGACCAGGGGCATGGCTGCTTCACACAGATGCAAAGTTTGTCACATGAAGAGGTGAGGAAAGTCATGAGTTAGGTTGGGGACACATTGATTTTTGATTTTCAGAGGGAATTAAGCTAGTTGCAAGGTGAGTGTGTGGCCCACAGTCAGGAGGAGTATGCAGGCTAAGCATGGACTCAGAGACATCTGAGTGACCCCATGGAGACAGAGTGACCCCATGTGGTGCTCCACATCCCAAGGGAGAACATGAAGGGACAGAAGGGAATGGGCCAGGCCCCCCATCAGCACCAACACTGGAGCATCTGGCAGAGAAACCATCCAGTGAACCAAGGACCAGGAGCCTCAGACACACTGTGTGCTCTCTCCTAGCACACACAGCAAAGAACACATAACCAGGCACATTGCTGCCTGGCTTCAGATCACAGCTGATTGCCAGGAGTAGCCACGTGCTAATGTCCTGCCAGCTGCTGTGAGTTACGGTCGTGTCACATTCATACCTGTAAAGAGAGCTGATATCCCTTCCTCCTCTCCTCTTCTCTGGGGGCAGCAGACTCCAAGCAGACACTCCAAACTAAGAAATGGTGCCTTAAAACAAAACAGCAAAAAGGAGGGGTGCTCCGTGGTCCTATGTTTGCCTGCACGAGTCCAGCTTTCTACTAGATTGAAGCTGGGGTTTCTACCCTGGTTAAACCGTGATTGAGGGTTTTTTGGTTTGGATGGGAGGCACAGAGGTCAAGGGAGAGCTATTCCAGAATACTCCTAGAAGGGTTTGGAAAGATAGAAAAGTTGCTAGGAAGTTCCAAAGTAGATACACACAGGTGGTTCTGAGGTCTTCCCCACAGCTTCCTCTCTGAAGTCATTGCCTGCATGGAGTCCTCTCGAACACAATAGTGATGTGCGTTGTCTGAACCAATGTCCACCAGGCAGGACCAAGGAGGCTCAGGAGCAAAGGAGGCCTGGAGAATGAGGCAGGTAAGTGAAAGAAAATGTAGGAAGCATCCAGCTTTCCATCCCAGACCAGGAAAAGTGTGGGGACAGGAAAGGTCAGGAAGACATGGTATGTGGACAGCTTGGGACCAGCCGGGGCAGCAGCTCCTGTGGAGAGTAGCTGGGAGACATGTCAGCGGGGTGGAGGGAAGCATGGTTGGAATGCACCACAAGTCAGTGACCATTCCCTGGGGTGGCCGGCGGGGAACCTCCAGCTCCGAAGTCATCACCACCAGAGGAGCCTAGACCTCTCCGTGGAAAAAGGGTTCCCCTGGGATGCATGGCGCCAGGGTGGATGAGCTCATGGCTGCTCTCTGCTGCTTCCCTCTTTTTCTAGGCATCTCAGATTTCTGGATGTTTGGAGCATCTGCCGAGGACAAGAAGGGGGCTGGGATCCAGATGCAAGGTGGATTTGGGGTTGCAGGGGCTTGTTCTTTCCTTTCTTCTCAGCCCTGGGTTAGACGGGGAAGTTCTACACCCATACCGCACACACCGTCACCTCCCACTAAGGCACCAAGAACTGTACTATACGGGAGGCCGCCACTTAGAACACACTTGTGGAGACTTTGCTTAGCAATTGAGAGACATGGGTACAAAAATAGAGAAGTTGGTAGGGGGTCACAAGAGCTTGATGGGGTCAGGGCATTGCTGCAGGAGGCAAGGAGCTGTCACAGGATGATGCAGATGGTACCAGTGCTAAGAATAGGAAGACGTGGCCGGGGCTTGCTCTTCTCCACTGATGCTGTGTGATGCTAAGGAAGCTACCTCTTTCTCCGAGCGCGTTTCCGATCTATGAAATGGAAACTCTACCTAATCTTAGAGAGCTTCTCAAATCCCTTGAGTGCCCCGTGGTGAATGCTCCGACATCTCATAGCTCTTTGCACTCAAAGGGAAATAATATTAGTTCAGACCTTGTTAAATTGTGGCTGTGTCATTGTATAACCTGAGGGACACCATTCTCAGGGTGGCCTTTAGATACGGCGTCCCCTCCAACCTTAGTGTGATCAGTGAGCTTAGAAGTGGTAAAGACCTGTGGGTCTAATCTTTGGGGGGGGGGGTGGAACTGTGTAGAAGGTACCTGGGTGAGTTCTGGGATGTATACGGGTCTCCCTGGAGAGGATGAGTCCTGCTCCAGGACACTCTTGTTTAAATGAATGTGTGCTGCTTTGGAAGAGGAGCTGCAGTGGGGAGCTGGCTTTGTGCCATCCTATTGCCATCTCACATACAATAAAGAGACAGGGACACGCCTCCAGATCTGGCACCTGAGTGGTTGGCTACCTTAAGACATCCCTGAAGGATTACCCTGTCCATGACAATCCTGAGAGTATATCAACTAGAAAGCCAGGGGACCCTGGACTAAGGAGATGGCTCGGTCTCTGATGTGCATGTTTTGCAAACACTAGATATGGGAGCTAGACTTGGTAATGTGCTTGCCCAAGTGCTGGGCAGATGGAGACAGGGGTATCCCTGGGGCTCTCTTGACAGGTACCCTTGCCAACTGGGTGACAGTGCAAGTCAGTTTCTGGGTTTTGTTTTTTGTTTTGTCAACTCAACACAAGCTAGAGCTTTCTGGGCAGAGGGAACTTCTGGAAGAGGGGATAAAGTTTCCCTATCAGATTGGCCTGTGGCCACATCTGCAAGGTGTTTTCTTGAATAATGATTGATGTGGGAGGCCCCAGCTCACTGTGAGGCAGAGCCATCCCTTAGCAACTAGTCCTAGGCTGTCTAAGAGAACAGGCCGAACAAACCATGGAGAGCAAGCCACCAAGCAGCATCCCTCCATGGCCTCTGCATTTTAGTTCCTGCCTCCAGGTTCCTTCCCTGGCTTCCCTTCATGATGGACTGGAAGTTGTAAGATGAAATAAACGTTTTCTTTTCCAAGTTGCTTTTGTTCGTGGTGTTTATCATATAACAGAAAGCAGGTTAGAACAGTGAGTTCCTGGCTAGGAAAAGATTCTCTCTCTCTCTCTCTCTCTCTCTCTCTCTCTCTCTCTCTCTCTCACACACACACACACACACACACACACAAACAAACACACACACAAGGTGGGTGGGAGAAACAACACCTGAGGATGTTTTCTGACCTTTTCACACATACATACACATTTATACGTGTGTACCTATACATATATACTTGTAAATAGACCATAAAAAACAAAAAGAAAGACAAGGCAGAATGTTCCTGGGGTCACAGAAGTTATCTGACTGTGAATGCCAAGGGTCTTTGGCAACCACGGGTTCTTTAGGTCAAAGGTGTCCTTGGGTGCTCCTCCTAGAGACAGTGTCTCCTCTGTAGAGACAGGTGGCTCAGAAGATGAAAGCACTTTCTGTGCAAACCTGAAGTCCCAAGTCCAGCCTCTGGAACCACAGTTGTAGACAGAGAGGTTAGGGTTGAGTGGTACCCCAGCAGGCCTGCTCCACGAAGCCAGTGGGGATGTTGGACATGTTAGTGCAGTATGTGTCAGAGTTCTCTCTTAGAGCTCTCGTGAAGCTGAATGTTCTGCCTCTAAAACATCTCCTGGCATCGGGAGGGCTTGGGAGGCTGAAGAAATCTGAGATGGGTTGGGTGCAGTCATGGCTCATCACCGACAACTGGAAGAGATTTACAATACCATGGGAACACACCTCTGGGCATGTCACCGAGGAAGTTCCTAGATTGAGTCTGACTGTGGGTGACACAGTCAATTCCATGGGCTGTGTAGTCCCAGCCCAAATAAAACGAAAAGAAAGAAAGTAGGGTGAGCATCAGTGTCGATCTCTGTCTGCTTCCTGATTGTGGACTCAATGGAACCAGACGCTTCAAAGGCCTTGCTGCCCCACCGCCCCACTGTGACGGACTGTAGCCTCAAACCATGAACCAAATCAAACCGTTTCCTCTCAGGTTGCTTCTGTCACCAACGCAAGTGGAAGTTGGACAAAACCTTAACTGTGAGGTGTTTGGAAGTTATGGACACTGACCTAATGAGTTAAATAAATAAATACATAAATAAATAGAAATAGTCTTTGTTCATTTCCTCACACAGGAGCCTGTGTAAAGTTGGTGGTTGACATTTCTAGCTACTAGAACTTTCTGGAAAGAAAGTAGGCACCCATAGGAGTTCCTCATGGGTAGACAAGTGCATAAAGAGTGTACTTGGAATCAGAATTCAAATCTCAGAAGGGGGTTAGACCCCTCCCAGGCCACTCCCACGCCTGAGAGCCCACCATTCTGTTTAAGTGGCTGAGAAAGTCTCTGGAATCACTGAGCCAGGGTCTGCCTCTGGTGGTTTCCTCCCTCTGAGAAGTTCTGGAAACAGCTCAGGCTTATTCTCATTCAAGCTCTTCAAATACATACACACACACACTCACACACACACACACACACACACACACACACACACACACACACACACACGGGAAAGGGCCTCATGTTGCTCAGGTTGCTTTGGAGTCAAGGATGACCCTGAACTCCTAATCCCCTTGGCCCCACCCACCTGGCACAGATTTGGCTGCCCTCCAAATGCTATCTCTCTTGTTTAGGACAAACACCCAAACCACCCTCTCCAGCTTCTCTTATAGCAAGGGACTTCCACATGGCTAAGTTGCCCCCCTCCTATCTGAATATCCTCTGTGACGCTCCTTATCCCCTCTCCAATTCCACCAGCCAGGATGACTCTGGAAGCTGTGTGCTGAAGAAAGCAGTTTATCATCATGGTAAAGAGTTAAAAGCCTTGGGCAAAGAGTTAATATCCAAGAGGTATGTGGTATCCCCCAAGCTTGTTTGACTAAGACTTTTGCGGTTCACGTTGCACAATCTCTCTGTGTGGTATTCCAAGCCCTCTGTGCCCTGCTTGATAGCGTTTTTCATTTGCATCTCCTGCTATAAACTAACTTTCCCAAAGTCTGTCAGAATTCTGGGAATCCAGAAATTCCAGGAGAGGACCACTGGCAAGCAGGTCCTTGCCTCTTGCTTCTGAAGTTTCCTCCCTCTCAGTGGTCTTCCCTTGTCCCAGGGCCCATGTGGCTTCTCCCCCACCGCTCCTCTAGCATGCTCTGAGGAAACGGCGCCTGCAAAGCCTGCGAGGAGGTCATGGGTAGCCGTGTTCTCTTCTCAGGCAAACAAGACCGCATGCGCCGGGCCAGGTCTCTTGAAATTAGTTTTGGGGATGACAAATATAGCTTTGTGGTAGACTGCCTGTTTTGTAAACATGGATGGAGTCCTGGAAAAGGAGACCAAGTAAAAAAAAGAAGATAATGATGGAGGAAGGGGAGGTGAAGGAAAAGAAGGATGGGGGTGGCAGAAGGGATAGGAGAAGAGGGAGAAAGAATAATTAGGTCCAAATTACCCACATTTTCTAGTAAGATGCGGTCATAAATGGTGACTTCTGTGTAGAAGCTTGACAAAGCAGGACGTGTTTAACCAGCCTCCCTCCCTGCTGCAAACCTGGCAGAGGTACAGATGGAGGGCCTGGATTCCAGACCGGAAAGGCCACAGAGCAAAGCCACAGTCAGCCCATGAAGCAGGGAGAGTCCACCATTACCACCACCTACCCAACCCAAACAAACCAGCACAGATGCCACACAGAGGCTGTCCTGGGACCTTCCAATTATCCTGGTGATCAGAAAACACATAGATTCCAATCATCCACCAACATGGCACTCAAGAGTGACTATGGGCTCCTTCCAGGCTGTCTCAGACTCTAGTGTAAAAAGTTGAGTCTGTGAGTGGGCTGACAAGATGGCTCCTGGAGAGAAAGAGTGTCTGCTGCACAAACACAAGGACCTGAGAACCCAATAAAAAATGAGGGCATAGTGGCATACACCTGTTACCCCGGGGCTGGGGATGCAGTTATGACAGGACGGTCCTTGAAGCTCACTAACCAACTGAGACACCATCTCTAAAGGTAAGGCAGAGAGTGAAGAAGGAAGATCCCCAGATGTGGGCCTCTGGCCTCTGTGTGTGCACACACTTAAACATCAACACACACACACACACACACACACACACACACAGATTGAGGTTGCTGTTTACTATGTAAGCTCCCTTTGGGGACTGTTTGTTACTGCAGCATACACTAGCCTATCCAGATTAGCATCTTCAGATGCTCTCTGTGTGTCCATCTTTTATCTTAATTAGTCACCAGATTGACAACATCACTGCTCCACCCACCCTCTCCCTCCGTTTCATCATTCCCACTACCACAAAATCCATCATCTCTGCCACCATCCCCCTCCTACCACAGTAATACCTCTTACCCCACCAGAGCCACCACTAGGGACACTCCTTACCTCTGCCCTCACTACCACCATTACAAATGTCCTTCCCATTTTCACACAGCTGGCATTCATAATTGAGCTGCTATTCTTCTGCACAGTTTCAGCTCTTTTAGAGTTAGTGGGTGCCTTCCTTTCCTTCCCCTTCCCCCGTCATTCGCTTCATTTTCTATATAGTATGTATGATCAAGTCCACCCCTTCTACTCCCAAATAGAAGAAAACATTTCCTATAACTCAAGTACTTTCTATTTCATTTCTTTCTTGGGGATCTCACTCCTAGATAACTGTCCTGTGGGGACAATCACATCCTCCTGGTGACCCCAGTCACTGCCATCTCAGCATCAGAGGACCTCTGCTCCTATCCCACGTGTGTTTTTCTTCCCCCACCTCCACTTCTGCCTTTACTCATGCCACCGTGCTCATCTCTGCATGGCAATGCACATCTGCCCTCCCGTCCAGCCTCTATTACTGTAACTGGTACCAGCATTTTCACTGTCTCTTCTCCTAATATTTGCTCAGCACTCCCATTCTGACCCCACCATGATTTGCATTGTGTTCTCACTATAAAAATGCTATTGTCGGGGCTGCAGAGATATTTTAGCACCGTAGAGCACCGGGGCTTAACTCCCAGCATCCTCAAGGCTGCTCATAACTTTCTATAGCTCCAGTTCCAATGGGTCTGACACTCTCTTCTGGCCTCCACAGGCATCATACACATATGGTGCCTATATGCTCGTGTAAGCACCCACAAATAACACAGAAAATAATGTTGATGGATCTGGGGACATAGCTCAGTGGTTAAGAACACATTCTGTTCTTTCAGGGGATCCAAGTTCACTTCACAGCACTCAGATTAGGCAGTTCACAACCACCTGTAATCTCAGCTCCAAGGGGTCTGATGCCCTCTTCTGGCCCTCACACGCATCTGCTCTCACATGGTACACACACACACACATTCACACACACACTCACAATACTCACACACACTCACACATACTCACACACTCACACACACACTCACACATACTCACACACTCACACACGCATTCACACATACTCACACACTCACACACACACACACACACACACACACACACACACACACACACCTTACAAAAGATGCCATTGTCCCTTCCTCTAACACTAGCCGTGTTGAATCCTGGGAGTCTTTGACAGCTCTCCCCTCAGGAGCTTTTGGAATGGTTACCCAGCCCAAGCCTCTCTGTGGTGCACTGAGGCAGTCTGTCTGGGTCACATGGCTACAGGAGAGCTGAGGCCTGCTCCCCTACAGAGAGCCTAATCATCTCCCCTTCTTTTGGTCTTGAGCCTTCCCCTCTGCTCCCCCTCTCCCATGTGGCAGCCACATGGTCTTGGAATGGTCTGAACAGTGGAGCAAAAGCAAGACCTTCCTGTATTTCTGGAGCTCCTTTTGTGGCTTTCTGGGGAGTGTGGACACATCCAAGACTTGGGTTTGGACCTGGAGGCAGTAGATGGAGCAGGTCTTTAGAGGATTCTGGTTCTGGGCCATTTGGACTGATTTATTTGGTCAGGACATTTCTCCACGTCATCTAGAATGCCTCTCTAGCGTTCTCTTTGTATATTCTATTTAAATCTTAGGGATTTTTTTTTTATCAAAGTAATACATGTACATATTTTGAAAGTAAAATGTTCTACAAGGTTCATAATGAAAAGCACAGTTCCTGGCCAGTCCTGCTTGCTTCTGGGTCCTTTCCTGACAAGCACCTTGAGATATTTTAACCTCGTCTTGTCTTTATTTTCAGATTTCCAAGAAGCATGGTGACATGGACATTTGTCACAAATTTTACCACCAGGTTCTGTGGATCTTATCACATGGAAGCCAAGTCCCATCCCTCTCATACCACCTCTCTCCAGAGACTTAGTCAGTGTTCTGTTGCTGTGAAGAGACACCATAACCACACGCCTCTTGCAAGAGAATGCATTTACCTGGGAGCTTAGTCCATTATCATCATGATAGGGAGATGGACAGCATATAGGGAGCATGGTGCTGGAGACGTAATTTTGAACTACACCCTGATTCAGAGAGATCGGGGGGAGAGACTTGGCCTGGCATAAGCTTTTCAAACCTCAAAACCCACTCCCAATGACACACTTCCTCAACAAGGCCACACCTCTTCCAGCAAGGCCACACCTTCTAATTCTTCTCAAATAGTGCCACTCCCTGGTGACTAAGCATTCAAATATATGAACCTATGGGGTGACCCAATCCTTATTCAAACCACCATAGTGGCCCTTGCACATAAACACACATGTGAATGTCAGTATAACAATTTCAGCTCTGATCACCATACTACATGCGTGTCATCCATTTTCTCGTTACAACTTTGTGGCTCACTTAGTGATCGCCTTGTGTTGTCCTTCCTGTGTATTGTATATGAACAGGTTCACTCATCCCTACACTCTGAAACAGTGGTTCTCAGCCTTCCTCGTGCTTCAGCCCTTTAATACGGCTCCTCATGCTGTGGTGACTCCCAACCACAAAATTATTTTCTTTGTTACTTCATAACTCTAACTTCGCTACTGTTAAGAATTGTAATATAAATATCTGTGCTTTCCAGTGGTCTGAAGCAACTCCACTGATTGGGTCATTTGACTCCCCCAAGGGGTTGCAACCCACAGGTTGAGAACTGCTGTAACAAAGCAAATAGGAAAAACGAAAAACTAAAACTATGTTATTTCTTTTGACTATACATTGCTGTTGTCTTTATTTTTCTTGTTCCTAGAGCCCTCTATATTTAGGACAATGTAGACAAAATTATTCTGTATACATCTCAAAGATTCTTCTTCCAAAGTTCTCCTTCATGGTGACTCCTGGATTTCTCTTTGAATTTACCTGGAGTTCTACATCACTTGTCTGTTTCTGTTCTTGGTTATTTACTAACTGGACAACGTTCTCTCAAGGGCTGATTGGGAGGTAGTACTCTTCAAATAAACCTTTAAAAATATCCGAGGGACTGGAGAGATGGCTCAGCAGTTAAGAACATTGACTGCTCTTGCAAAGGACTTGGGTTTGGTTCCCAGCACCCACACAATTGCCTGTAAGTCCAGTTCCAGAGGGCTTTTGCTGGCCTCTGAGGGCATTGGACATACATGGTGTACATACATATATGCAGAAAAATATTCAGACACATAAAATAAAAATTTTAAATCTATTTTAAAAGTAAAAATCACAAGTGTCCAAAGTTACATTTGTTTCTATTGCCGCGCTTGCTTGACACAGTGACTTAGTGGGATAGTGCATGAGTGTGATAATTCTTAGCATCGGAATTTAGAAGTAACATTCGTTTTCTTCTGGTTTATATGGCAGTTGAGGAGAAAACTTTGAAACAACTTGCATAAGCAATATTTTTTAAATAAACTATTTTTTTCTCTTATCCAGAAAGACTTAAAATTTTTCTTCTCTAGTTTTGAAATTTTACTTCAGCGTGTTTTGACTGGATTGTTTTTGCTTTTTGTTTTAAAATTTAGTTTACTTATAGAAAAATTTCATTCTGTAATTTCAAGGTCTCTGGCTCTAAGAAATAATTTTTCCCTTCTCCTTTCCTTCTCTCTCTTCCTTCTCCTCCTCTGCTTCTCCTCTTCTCTTCTTCTTCCTCCTTATCCAATCTCCTACTCCCTCTCCGCTCCCTCCCCATGCAGTTCAGATCCTTCCTTTTATATCTCTCTAGAGATTCTAGGGTTAGATGCTACTCACAGATCAAACAACTAATTTTTCTATTAACTCACATTTCTTTTGAATTTCATTCTTCTTTGGGAAAAATTATCTTGACTTTATCTCCTTTATTTTATTTAGGTTTGATGTTTAAATCAAATATGGATGCTATATGTATATTTTTCCAGGAACTTTCTTTTTCTTATTCCTTTTAAGAAAATAGTCTCCAGTTCTCATTTAAAGGAGGCACCACCTTTGATCATCCTGAAAATATTAATCTTCATTTGTGCTGTTTTCCTCTTTGCTGTCTCCTCTGGTTTCTATGATCCCTTGAAGGTTTTCCTTAACTATGAAATGATTCTCAGCTGCCTTTTATACTTACATGGGAGGTGCTAAAATTCCAGGTGGAAGTGGCCAGAGGAGAGAAAAGTGTGAGCTTTGTCATTAGGTAGTAGAGCAGGATGTACTGTTAGTGGGCGACCAAGTGCCTTTTACTTTGAGAAAGTTAGTTTTTCCAGGAAAAACTCTCCCAAGGTCTCCCTATATGATTTCAGCATCCCAAAGCCTTGGCCTTCAAGAAATGCATTCATCATGGTACCTCTGTGTCAAGAGCCTTCCTAGTTCACTATCTCAGAGAAAGCCTTTCTGTTTTCTGAGCTTGAGAGGAACTGATTATATAGGTGCCTGATTACACAGGACTGATTATATAGGGTGGAGGACTATTGCTGGGACAGGGACATTCTCCCTGCTTCCTGTAGGAACTCATTCCCGGCACTCCATTTTTCCAACCTCATTGTCCACTCCCGGACACTCTGGGATTCTGAGGCCCCCAGAGGCTTTGCTACCTGTCTCTCCCTGATGTCTGCTCCCACACCTTGTACATTTGGGTCTCCTCCGTGGCTTGGGTCTCTCTGTTCCTTGTGGTCTGCTAAGTCTGGCGCCATACATCCACATACTTTGTAATTCCCAAACTGCTAACGCCTCTTGTGCTGCTGTTTCCTTTCCCGTTCTCTTTCCTTGTGGGTTTATGTCTTCTTCTTCTTTTTAACATTCCATTAATGACATTTTAGTGGGACTTCTGGAGGTAGCCAAGATAAACATGTGTGTTCAATCAACTATGATTAAGCAGTCTAATGTTCTCTATTACAGCTTAGAGCCAAAGTAACAGTTAATCATATAGCCTTCTTCTACCTGGCTTTGCCTGCCTCCTCCATGCCTTCGTCTACTGAGTGGATGACTGGCTGGGAGCAATCTCATCACGTAGCACCATCTGTCACCATGAGGCCACATCAAGTTTAACCTAATCTGTCATGCTGAACAAGCCCAGTACTGTGACCTCCGCGTGGCCTGCATCAACATCAGTACCATGGCTTTCATCCCCATCACCACTGCTACCCTCTCCTTCACATCACAAAGACTTCCATCTTACCCTTCATCACTATGACGACCGCCACCTCTTCCATCACTCTAACCTCGTTCTCCATCAGCTTCTTCGTGTTTCCCATCACCACCATCTCTTCCACCTTCATGACCACGCCCTCCACTGTCACTACCCCATCACCCTCCAAAAGACATTTTACATGAAATAGTAATGCACTCTCTATTCACAGGGTCCAAAACCAGCCAGATGCTGTGCTGTGGGCCTCGTAATCCCTGCTACTCAGACAGCTAAGGGAGGAGGATTGGTTGAGTATAAGAATGTGAAACTAGCCCTGGGAACCATAGTGAGATTCCATTTAAAAGATGAGAGAGAGAGGGAGAAAGGAAAGTGAGAGAGTACAGGGAGAGGCGATGGTGAGGAGGTGTAGGTAACAACATGGAGGGATGATTCTGTCTTTGAACATACACAGTATTCTTCTGGGAAAGGAAAGGCTAAAAATGATGTCTCCAGTTCAAGCATCCTACATGCAACTTGGGAAAGGCAAAGAAATGGAGTGGCAAACCCTTCCTGGGCAAAGAGTGCCGCAGTAGACACTTTATCTTCTTTCTTTCGTTTTGTTTTTTTGTTTTTTTGTTTTTTTTTTTTTTGGTTTTGGATAGGGAATATTACCTCCGTTTTAAATGAAGAAACTGAGATTCCCAGATGCAAAATGACACAGTCAAGGCCACACAATTAATAAGCTGTGGAGCCAAGATTCCAACCCTGTGCGACTTCAAAGTCCATATTCTTTCCATTACACTGTGCTGACGAGAAGTCCCAAGAGTTTGGTTTAAGCACAATGAGATATAACCAGGCAAAGAAACCCTTTATCTCAGGGAGAGCAGGTCCAATGTGGCACCAAGAAACCCCTCTCCCGAGAGAAAGGCCACCAAAGTTCTCTAATGACAAGATCCACTTATACTCACAGAGCTCACACAGTGCTGAAGGCCCTACCCCAGCAACCTCATGCAGCTCCTCAGCCTTACCACCTCTTCCTGACCCCGGTTCCCAGCGGGGAAGGGAGGGAGCACGGACAGCCAGTCCTGGGAATGCCTGGGGTTTGGGAGAACTGGGTTATTTTGGGATTGTTTACATTTGGAATCTTCCTGATCTTTGGTCCCAGAAAAACACCCACATGTTGGAAAGTCTTCCGAGTTATTCACTGTTTGGTTTTTTTTTTTTTTCTTCATCTCCTTCGACTTTTTCTTCTTCTTGGATGGAAAAAAAATGTGCTAGTGATTAGTCACAACCTGTGAGGCTGGGCTCTTGACAGCCCCGCTGAGAAGGCAGAGACAAAGAGGCTCAGAGCAGGCCCCCTGGCAGATGCTTCTGGGAAGGAAATGTTCATAGCACCAACCCCCCTGGGCCATGGAGTGGTCTGCTCACCTCTAGCTCCCTGAGGTCCATCACTGCCCGGATGTAGAGCCTTTGGCCATTCTATTCCAAGCCAGCATCCCAGCATCACTAGGAGATCTAGCCAGCATGTGTGTTTCAATGAAGCCAGAGGTCAGGACCTAGGCTAGTGTGCGTGAAGTCCATAGAGAAGCAGGCAGTTGGTGAAAAGAATGCCCAGCCTGTGAGGCCCTGTGCTGAATGAAGGCCTTCCCTTGGCCATCCCTGACTTCCCCACATCTTAAGGCCCCTGGCAGGGTGGTCGCCAGTTTGGTCTCGTGGACACCCTAGGGGTTAGCTGTCCTCTTGACTCTTTTTCAAGAAGGTTATGGGTTGAGAGGGACAAAACCGTGTCCACTGAGCCAGCACAAAGGAGATTGCTCCAGCTAAAGAACTAGGCTTGGGAGGCAGGTCTGGATCCAATTTTAAAATCTAAGGATTGTGAAACATGGCGGGAAGGGGTAATAAAGGGAGTCTGGGAGCTCTCCCTTGGTGTGGGTCTTTTAAAAGAGATTTTAAGGCAACTAAGAAAAAAATCAATTAATACAATAAGCAGCAAGATGGCTTAATGTCAGGGGGTGACAGAAATACCCCTAGGGTGACTGGAATCTGAGCAAAAAGAATTTCCTTGCCAGGCTCCTGCTGATACAAACAATTTGAGTCATTCCAAAGTAGGATGTCAGCACCATTCTGAAAGCCCAGTCTCGTGTGATTACACCCACACAAAGCACCCCACCACTCCAGGGGAGCCATCTACACACCAGACTACAGGCTAGAACCAAGTGTAGCTATGGGCCCCACGAGGACCCCACAGGCCTGAGGCCCACCCTCCGTGGCATATGGCTGACCTCACACATGGGACTTGAAGATCAGGAGAAGAAACAAGGACAGGGCCCACCCGGGTTTCACTCCAGCCTCCAGAGGCCCCAGCTAGGAACTGTTGTCCCTGGTCAGCCAGCCGCTGTTACATAGGAGGAGCTACAGCAGATAGAGGAAGACACCCCGAGGCAGGGGTCCTTGTTGCCCAGTCTTGGGGAAGTGCCAAGGTTCCTTAACAAACAACTTTTATCTCTGCAGTGGAAGGCACTAGGGAGTGGGCACTGTGCATAGGCCTGGCTCTAACTTGTGCATATGTATAGTTTTTTTGTTTTTTGTTCTTCATGGTGGCAAAATATCTGTCAAAAGAATCTAGAGAAGGGATGGTTTCTCTGGACTCGTAGACCATCATGGTGGAAGGTACAGCAGCAGCCGGGGCACAAGGCATTATGTCTCAAAACATCCAGTCAGGAAGCAAAGAGAGATGAGTGGCAGTGCTCAGTGCCTGCCTTAGAATTCAGTCCAGGGCCCAGGCCATGGGATGGTCCTCCTCATGGTGGAGGTGTGCTTCTCCAGCTCAGTCAACCTGATCTAGATGATTCCTTACAGGCAGAGCTAAGACTCTCTGGTAGTTTGAATTAGAATTGCCCCACATAGACTGGAGAGTTAGGGAGCTTTCATAAGGTAGGGCCTTGCTGCAGGAAGTACATAACTGGGACAGCTCTCAAGTTTATACTCTTAGCTATATCCAGTCACACCTCTCTTTTGTGTTTGTGGCTGCCAATGTGATATCTCAGCTTCCTTCTCTGACTGCCTGCCGTCATGCTTCACCACCATCATGGACTCTTCTTCTCCAACTGTAAGTCCAAATCCCTTCCTCGGTGCTCTCTCTATATAGAGATAGATGATATAGATATAGATATAGATATAGATATAGATATAGATATAGATATAGATATAGATATATAGATAGATATCTATATATATAGGTGTATATATATGTATGTATATAGATACATATGTACATATGCATATATATATATATATATATATATATATATATATAGAGAGAGAGAGAGAGAGAGAGAGAGAGAGAGAGAGAGCCTGATAATAGTATTTTGTCACAGCAACAGAAAGTAACCAGTACAGGCTTCTGGGTGATTCTAGACCCAGTCAAGGTGATGTTGGCCATTTTCCATGATCTTTAGCCACTTCACCTCACCCTGAAGAGGAGGGGCAGCTGCTGAGTGTCTCTGAGGTTTAGGGATGAGGATGGAGCAAACCCATGACTGTTCTAGAACAACTCGCCATTTGTGCCAGAGACTTCTCAATGGGGAGGGAAAGGTAAGAGAGAGAAGAGATGGAGCAGGAGATCAGAAGAAACTTGGGTCCCTGGGACAGACGTACGTGCAGAATGGGGGGATAGGAGCCACTGAACTGGTTAGCTTGTCTAGATTTGGTGGCATCGGGAGACTGGCAATAGGTCAAGTGGCAATATGACTCTGTGCAGAAAGTTACCATTATTGATTACAACAACATTCCTTTAGACTAAGGATCTCTAATCTTTCACACCATAAAAAGGTATGAAAATCTGCAGCTGTGTGGGCTGCATCCATCGCTATCCTGGGATGCATGTCCGGTCTCACACTTGACAATCCACAGAGGGAGGTGAGTCATAGTTCCTGCTACTATAGAAGTTGATACTACATATGTGTGGTACCCCAAAGCCTAGTGTCAGCTATGTTGGAGTAGAAGACTGTCCTTTTCCCCTTCCCCCAGGTGGTATGAGGGAATCAGAGGGAGCCATGGCCCAGGTCTTGAGAAGGAGGCTCCAGGCAGAAGGGGCACCAGGAAGCAGGTTGGCCCTGTTGTCCAGGCACCTTTGCCTACTCCCATCTGCCACTCTGCCCGGTCTGAGCCTGAGCTTAGATCTTCTCCCGGAGACCTGGAGCCTCAGGAGGCATCCTCTCACTCTTCTGGGGAAGCCTCCAATGTCATTCTGAACATCTGGGCTCAACTATGCCCCCTTGGTGCTGAGGTAAAGCATGAGCCTGGCCTCCACCACCAGACTAAGAGCTTTCTGGGGGCAAATTCCTTCCTAATCCTTTCTCCCAAGACTCTTTCCCTCCTGTTCCTTTCTTTTTAATACTTTGTGATCCCTTCCCAGAAAGAACTAGCATTTGACAATAGACAGGCTCTCCTCCCAGACAGCCATTCATCCAACTTGGATTTTGTTTCATGGACAGAGGCCCACCACCTGTTTGCCATGCATGGAGCTACTGGTTCTGAGTGTCCCTCTTGACCAGAGAGAAATCTGGTCTTAGAGAGGTCAGGCAACTTTCCTGCAGGAGATGTTCTCTGGGTGGAGCCCCTGGCCTTCCAGCCTGGGTGCTTTCCCCTAGACAACCTTGGGCCTGCCCATATCACCCCAGCCATATGGAGGCCACCCCACATAAAATCCCAGAACGGGGATAGGAACTAGGACAAAGAGGAGGACACTGGGGCCCCAGCCTTGATCCCAAGTTCCTATTTATAATCCTTATTCCAGAGACGGCCACTTAAACACACATTCCTGATAACTGAATAATCTTTGGAACCAAGCAAAAAATAGCCTGTGGCCCAGACCACAATTGTACAGCTGGAGCGGGGTGAGCAGGGACAACAGGGACCCAATGATGCAGAACAGGCTAGAGGTAGGAGGGGCTGGGTTGGGACAAGTGAGTTGGGACAGCAAATATAGACAGTTAAATATAGCCCTGTCAACCTGGACATCATGTGGACCTAATGCTATGCCAGGCCCCTCTGCCGCAAGCCCTCCCCAGATGGGCTCAGATCTCTGGTTCCCAATGGAAGTGAGAACAGAGACCAGGTCTGAAGGAACCAGAGGGACCCTGGTGACCATGAGCCCTGGGGCTTTGGAGAAGTCATTGAACAAATCAAGATCCAAGAACAGAGGCTCAGATGACACTCTCTGGAACTGTTAGTGTGATGAAGTGTAGCTGTGTGCTGGGGCAAGAAATAGAGGGCCTTCCATTCTTCAAGCCAGCTGACAGGATCCTCCCTCAATCTGTGGGAACGCCAAGGTCTCTTCTATAGAAGTCTTAGCAAGAGATGGAAGTCTCAGCCAGTGTCTGCTACTGCTCACTGGAGTCCCCTGGAGAATCCTGTCCTTAATACTGAACATGTCCCACAACATCAAGGTCTCTTCTATAGAAGTCTTAGCAAGAGATGGAAGTCTCAGCCAGTGTCTGCTACTGCTCACTGGAGTCCCCTGGAGAATCCTGTCCTTAATACTGAACATGTCCCACAACATCACTGTCCATGCTCCCTAGCTCCACAGAACCCACACCTCCTCCTGCAGCTGCCATTTGCACTTAGTTTGTTTTTGTGCACCTTGCCCTCAACCTCCTTCCAACTGGAGGAAGAAGGACAGATGACCTCACGCTTTCCATTTTAATAAGGCCACCGGTCACACGGGTTTGGGGTCTATCCTAAAACCCCCTCTTAACTAAGATCCTCCCTTCAAAAGAGTCCACATTATGAACACTAGAAGTGAAAACCCCTCCCCCACAACAGCTGAGTTTGAAAAGGAGATGAGCTCCATCTCATGTTTGCAATGCATAATTCCATGCAAGAAACCTCAGAGGATTACCTCCTGGGCCTTGGACACTTGTGGTGGGGGTGCTTTTTACTGGTGATAAACAGAAGGGGCAGAAGAGTTCAGCTTCGAACATGATTTTGGGGAATACCTAAGCAGGCACCTGTGCTCACAGCAGGACGGCCCAGGAGAGGGGGTTGTTGACATTGGAGCTTGACATGTCTGAGGTAGTGATAGAAGTCAAGAAGGTAGCTTTCTGGAGCACAGGGAGGAAGAGGAAAACCAACAGCGGGCCTGTGTTTCCGTGGAATGGATATCTAAGGGTATCTAAGGCCTAGGCCAGGGAAACTGTGAAGTGGAAGGAAAAGAGGCTGCAGAGATCTAGAGGTAGAGATGCCACTTGAGCCCAGGGAGGCCAAGTTCAAAAATAAGTTGTACCCCTCTGCCTGCTAAAAGGAGCACAGTATTCAACGGGACTTAGTGGGTCTGCGGAAGTGAGGCCACGCTGTTTGGATCAGTTACACTGAGGACAACGAAAACAATATGGGTCATGTTTAAGAACACAATCTGGTGACTGGAGGGATGACTCACAAACCCCCCATAACTCCAGCTGCACAGGTTCCTGGCCTCCCTGGTCTCCACAACACCTGAACCTGTTGGTGAGCAGGCACACACAGACCCATCGAATGTTTACAAAGAGTGTCATCTGAAGAGCAAAGACTAGCTCACAAGACAGTAAGGAATAGTGAACCAAACCCAGGAGATTTCCCACGGGTGGAGGCAGGGGGGAGTTCCCAAACATACAGAAGACTTGCCAGTCGGAGGGCAAGCTCAGAAACCAAGCTGTGACTTTCATACATCTCAGACACACAGGGAGGGCGAAAGTCTAGGACCTTCCCCACAGCTGGCAGGCCTTCCACAGATTAAGCTAGGGTTCTAACGATACGGTACAGGGCTCAGGAGATGCTTAGTGGCCAAAGCACTTGACATCCAAGTATGAGGACCTGGGTTCAGATTCCTAGAACCCAAATAAACTCAAACGCCTCTATAACCCCAGAGTTCCTATGGTGAGATGAGAGGTGGAGACAGGAGACTGCCTGGAAATTTGCAGGCCACCTATGCAGCTAGAAACAAGAGTCTGTCATAAGCGAGGTAGAAGGCAAAGACAGATATGCAGAACTGTCATCTAACAACACACGTGCCTTGGCATATATATATGCCTACACACGTGCATATGTGTACATACAGTTGACCGTTAAAAGCTAAGAAGCTAGATCACAAAACTGATGAAACAGGAAGCAAGCACAGTTGATGTGACGGAGCCAAGCACTGAGTCTTCTTTTTAAATACTAATAAAATCGACATCCATTCCTGGGAATGACAGCAGGAAAAATGGAATGAGTAGAGACCTGAAGCCCCACCTGCATCAGGGTGAGAAGCGACTCTTTGCAGGTGCTGTGTGTCAGTTTTAGAAGATAAGGAAAAATCAGGAGAAATGCTACACAAGCCAAGTCACATCCCAGTGAGAGGCAAGTGACCCGAGGGCTCCTGGGAGCACAGGGGACAACCAACAGCCTGTCCTCCCAGTACCAATCCCCTGCAGCTAGCAAGGCCTCCAGGGCTCCACCTCCCTCAAGGATGATCTGACATTACAGGCCTAGCTCAGGGAGGAAGGCTCTCGGGACAATGTAGGCACAGATTTTGAATGAACTCAGTGCAGACTAGCCAGGGTGCTAGCCTGCTGCTATTTGCTCTTTGGCAGTTCTGCAATGACTGCTTGTCATTCCTAGGGCCTGGGATGTGTCCTCATGTGGGGCACACTCTCCTGGGGGACAGAACAGCAGAGACTATTAAGTCTGTGGGGTCATGAGCCAGGCTGCCTGGGCTCGTAACCTTGCCCTACAAGAATTATTTAACAGTTCTATATTAAATTTATCTTAACTGATACGTAAAGCACACAATTGTACATATTTATGGGGTGCCATGTGATTTTGGGGATATGTATGTGTTGTGCTTCTTTTTCAATTTTTTTAATGGTACTAAGGATTGAACCTAAAGCCTCATGTACTCAAGGCTGGTCCTCCACCACTGAGCCACAGCCCACTCCTCATTTTACTTTTTGAGATACAAGCTCACAAAGTTATCCAGGCTGGCCTTGAATTGTGATTCTCTTAATTCTTGCTAACTTGTGATTTAGCCACCGTGGACCAGTCCTTCCTCCTCTTCCCTGCCAGTGTTCCGCACACTCTGATAACCACCGCCCTCCTATCAGCTTGTAAGAGATTAAGGTTTGGAGCTTCTGCATCTCGGCGAGGTCAAGCCATTCTTGCCTTTCTGGGCCTGGCTTATTTCGCTTAACATGGTATCGCTAATTCTAGCCCTGTTGTTGCAGACTTCCCTTTGTAGGTGAAGGGTATTATACTGTTGTGTTTATGTACCACCTTTTCATTACCCACTCGACAGTTGACAGACACAGAGGTTGCTTCAGTAGCTTGGCTCTTGTGAATGCCAACGGAAAATGAACAGCAGACAAAGATACACGCGTGCAGCCAGCATCAGGATGGCTGGGCCATGAGAAAGGGCCAGTTGTCGTCCTTTTGAGGGAACTCTGTCATGGTTGTGCTTATCTACACTCTGGCCCACAGAGTTTGAGTGTTGCGCCCTTGTCTGTCTGTCTGTCTGTCTGTCTGTACATCAGGGGTGATAATAGTGACTCATTGTGGTTCTGATTTGCATTTCTCAGATTGTCATGTTTAATCTTGATTAACTGACAAATTTAGGATCACCACAGAAACAGATTTCTAGGCATGACTGTGAAAAAATTTCTAGCTTAGGCTAATTGAGGTAGAAAGTGTGGGTGTCTCCATCCCATGCAATGAAGTCTAGAATAGAGGAGAGAGGAGAGAGCCAGGACATGGTAGCAGAGACCTTTAATCCCAGGACTCAAGAGGCAAAGACAAGCAGATCTCTGTGAATCTGAAATTAACTTGGTCTATACAGCAACTTCTAGGCCATCCTGGCCTATACTATGAGACCTTGTCTCAAAATAATAATAATAATAATAATAATAATAATAATAATAGTTATTATTTATTATTAAATTAAAATTAAAAGTGGTTGTGAGTTGAACAGAGTTTCTTTTTGGTCCTCTTCTGCCTTCTGACTGCAGACACTATGTGACCAGCTATCACCATGAGTTTCCTTCCATGGTAGAATATATCTTCAAATGAACAGCTGGAAACAACTGTTTCTTCCTTAAGTTGTTTCTGTCAGGCTTGTATCACAGCAATGAACAAAATAACACGGTACTGATTAGCCGGGTTGTGGACCTGCTGGCCACCCCTGTCTTCTTTTGAGAAGTATCTGTGGGTGTCTATTTAGTCTTTCTAGCTAGCTGGTTGGGCTCTTGCTACATCATGTACAGACTCCCTAACCTTGACACGTGACCACCTACGAACCTTCCCACCTTCTCAGAGCTCCGCTTCAGACACTCCCCATGCAATGGGACCCCATTGGAGTTTGTTTCTTTGAGGACTTCTCTGAAAACCCCTGCATTCCTCACTCAGCGTTGTCCCTCTGGTTTCTCCTCATGGTTTTAAACTTTCACGTTTTACATTTATGTTGTTAGTTTAGATCTCTTTATAAAAACTCAGCTATAGGTGCATAGAGTTTATGTTTATAGCCTCTGTCCTGTTCTTTGGCCTCTGGTTATTTTTCTCTCTGTGTCCATGCTGGTTTGATTATTATAGTGTTGCAGTACTTTTGGGTAACATGATGTAATATTTCTGCTTAGTTCTTTTGCGCAGAATTGTATTGCTGTTGCTTCCCTTTTGTGGTTCCAAACAAGTTGTAGTATTTTTTTCCAATTCCATTAAGAATGTCATAGGCATTTTGATGAGAATTGTATTGACATTGTGTCTATCTTTTGGAAGTGTAGACATTTGAACAATATCGATTCTTCTAGTCCGTCTTTCTGCTCTTTGGGTCCTCTTCGATTTTTTTTTTTTACCATCAGTGTTATATAGTTTTCATTACAGAGTCTCTCCCAAAACTTTGATTAAATTTCTTCCTCCAGAATCTTCTTTGCATCCATCACAGAACTGACTGCCTTTTTTAATTCATGCAAGGATACCACTTTTAAAAATATCTATTTATGAGTTCAGGTGCCTGCAAAGGCCAGAGGCATCAGATTCTTCTGGGAGGAGGAGTTGTCAGTGATGGTGAGCAACCCAGTGTGGGTGATGAGGAATGAATTCTGGTCCTACAAGTTCTTAAGCAGTGAACTGTCTCCTCCAGTCCAGGGCTGCTGACTTGATAATGATGCTTTTGTATCCTAATTTTTTTTTCTGTGTTCATATTTTAGGTTCCCAAAGTTAATTTATAATCTCTAGATTTCAATTCCTCACTTACACATTTGTAGCAATAAATTATCAAAAGGAGTTACAGAGTCCATTCACACAAAGACCCTAGGATAGTTCATGACCTTCGCTAAGCACCCAGTAACCATTGACAGGAGCAATTCCTGCTTTCCAGGAGTTAAATTATGATTCTGAACATTGCTTAGGGAATCTGGAGCTGGGAAGCGAGGCAGGGGAGTTTGGAGGGAGATCTTACTTTACTCTAGAAAAGCTCAGTAAAACAGCCCAACTCCATAGCAGAAACTCCTTCATCGGCTTTCACATATCAAGTCTCATGTCCTTGACCACATCTGCAAAGCACTTACCATCTCTTGTTTCTCTGATCTTCTCCATTCTAACTCAGTCCAGCCCATCTCACCTGTATCTCTCATAAACAAGAGTTACAGCTATAAACTCTAAAGGCTTTCTTAAAGCCCTATATTTCATCTTCAACAATCTCCATGATGGGCTGGAGAAGCAACTGACCAGTTGCAATGGACCTTCCCAATCAGAATGGCTTAGAGCAGAGGTTGGCAACCCATAGCCCTGCCCAGTTTTTGTAAAACACATGAGTTAGGCATGATTTAAATTTTCAAGAGGACAAACATCACATGAAGAATTCATGACATATAAAATTACATTGAATTGGAATGTTGGTGTACAACAGGGAAGCTGTATTGGAACCAGGCCATACCCACTCATTCTCAATTGCCTGTGGCACTTCCACCAAGCATGAAGCAGCTACTAGTTCATGCTTTACAGAGGTGTTTGACAACCCCAGGCTTAAAACAGCCACTGTCTTTTTGGTTAAAAACTTTCAGTATGGGTTGTCACTGCTCTTATTGGTGCCTTCTAAGCTGATCAAGGCAGAAATTGCTTCAATGTCTAAGGTAGACACTGTCTGTCTAGTTTTGGTTAGGGCTATCAGTTGGCAGAACACCTTCCTATAAGTTCCTCTCTGTGTGACTTTATGGCTCCCTCACAGTATGGCCTCTGAATCCCAAGGACAAGTATTCTCAAACCGAAAAAAAAAAAAAAAAACACAGGAGCTACCACTCTAAAAAGATGCCCTTGAGACCAGCACAAATGTAGGTGTTACTTTTCCATTATTCTAGTTTCGTTCCCATTACTAGGATAAATAATCTGATAAAATCCTACTTATGGGAGGAAGGGTTTAATTGGCTCACAATTTCAGCTTTGGGGAAAGTCAAGCAGCTAGTCACATCTTATCCACAGTCAAGAGCCAAGAGAAATAGATACTTACCTCTTCATATTTTTATAGCTTTCTCCATTGTTATATACTTCAGTACCCCTTGCCTAGGGAATAAGGCTGCCCACAGTGGGCTGGGTCTTCCCACATCAATTAATATTAGTAATCAAAAAAATCCCCCATAGACTTTCCCACAGGCCAACATGATATGGAAAATGCCTCACTGAGACCCCTTCATACCAGGTGACTCTAGTTTGTGTCCAGTTGACAATCAAATTAACTATCACAACCACATTCAAGCCAATTGTTACAGAGCATAGGCTAGGAGGTAGGGGTGCTGCAGATGCTACCTCCATTGGATTCAAGGTTAGAGAATCCAGCAAACATGTTTTCTATACATCACAGGTGTAAAGATTTTTTGGGCACATTTTGGCAGGAACTCTTTGAAGAGTGACATCCACTATTGCTCACCAACATCATGTTTGATGATGTTTGACAGAAGACTGTACACAGAGCTCAGGAGACATCCTGCCTCCTTCATTGGGGTCAGTTTACAACAGGTGCTATTACAAACTGGTCAAGAATAGAGTTCAGCTGTCCCTTGTT
Organism: Mus minutoides; assembly: GCA_902729485.2. Taxonomy (NCBI): domain Eukaryota; kingdom Metazoa; phylum Chordata; class Mammalia; order Rodentia; family Muridae; genus Mus; species Mus minutoides. The sequence continues at coordinate 26,688 of CACVCL010030585.1, forward strand.
TTTGTTGTTTTGAGAGAAGGGCTCACTGTGTAGCCCTGGCTGGCCTGGAATTTGCTTTGTAGATGAAGCTGGCCTTAAACTCACAGAGATCAGCTTTCCTCTGCCTCCCAAGTGCTGGGATTAAAGGTGTACGGCACTACATCTGGACAGATATCACTAAGGTGTGTGTGTGTGTGGGTGTGTGTGTGTGTGTGTGTGTGTGTGTGTGTGTGCATTTTTTAATTCAAGTATAGATTGGTTGTACATGTGTTGATTTGTATGCTTGCAAATGTTTATGTGTGTTCATGTGTATATGTGTGACCTTATGTGGATCTATGTTGGAAGCCAGAGGTCATCCTCAGCTGTCGTTCCTCACACACTGTCTATCTTGGCTTTTGAGACAGGGTCTCTCAATGGCCTGGAACTCACTAAGTAAGCTAGGATGGCTGACTTCAGGAATTCACATGTCTTCACCTTCCTAGGGCTGGAGACACAAGAGCAAGCCGCAATGTCTGGATATCCTAGATTTGTTTGTTTGTTTGTTTATGTCTGTCTGTTTTAATCTCTGCTGGTAAAGATAATATGTCATCTGGGTCAAGGACTACAGGGTACTACAGCATTTCCAGTATCTTCAAAGCCCTGCACACTGCTAATTGACAGCCCATATAGTGATTGTAGTATTCTACCTCTGAACATGGAGCCCAGAGAATAGAAAGCAACTTTGCTTATGAATTCTCTGCAGAGTCCAGGACAGGCCTGGAGCACAAAGGGTTCTCCAGCAGCACAACTGAGGATACTATAACTCTTAAGCTTCCCTCCCTAGAAAGCTTTTCCTGACACAGACCAATCCAGAGCAGAGGTGTCTGGCCTTATGCCAGGCTTCCAATCCTCTGTCTGTCCCCTCTTCTGTAGCTTCCAAGGCAACATATACTTAGGACAAAGAAATAGATCCTGTGTTCCCTGCCTTGGACCTAAGTGGGCTTCTTAGTTGCCTTAAGGATTGAAGAGAGTTCTAGCTTAGATGCAGGATACCACTCAGCCCATAGCCATCAGAAGAGCTCTGGCCATGGGTAATGCTAAGCTAAAGCCTGGTCGCCAGACTCCAAGCCTAAAGTCTGGGGTTCCATCTTCTCTGGCACCAGGGAAGCCCCTCAGATTGTGACCAAATGCAGGAGTTCTGTCCTTTGGGAGCTGTGGTCTTCTGTCTACTGAGACACAAGACTCAGTGGCCCTACTCAGGCCTCAGAAAGGTATGAGAGCTTGGAGCTGTTGATGTTGGCTCTGGGCCCTTAAGCCATGGTAGAGTGAGTGTCCAAGGAGACCTTTCATTGTCCAGACATGGGGGCGGGCACCAACCCTGCTGCCAATCTCCTTTGTCCCAGTCACAGTGAGAATGAATGGCTCCCAGCCACATTCAGCCACCTCTGTCACATACTGCAACCTCAGACTGACCTCAGCCAAGGCCACAGACCCATGCCTGACACTGGTCCCAGAAATGAACCTATCCAAAGGCCATCCCTAGCCCAGCTGCAAAGCTATCCCTGACCTTTACTCCATACTGATTCTGGCTTCTGACCAGGGATTGTGGAAGTTGCTAAAACCTCACGGGCCCACAGTGCCAGTCTTAATTGGCAGCCACGTTCAGTGAGGAAAAGTCCCTGTCCTGCAAATGCAAGACCCCAGAACTGACACTGTTTTTACTCAGTCTGGAGGCCCCCAGCATCTGGGATGGCACCGCCATGTCACCTGGACTAATGCATACCTAGAGGCTTGTCTGCAGGGTGACCACATGCCCATCAAGTTGACAATCAATATTACCTATCCCAGAAGCAAGCAGCTGCTGACCATCCCCCATTGGCCTCTATACCTCCACACTGGAGCTCCTGTCAGGCACGCCACCATCTCACACCTGCCCGAACTCTCTTACCTCCAGTCACTCCTGTGAGACTGCCTTGCTTCGGTATCCAAAGAGCAAAGCATCAGGGGCTTGTCGGGTCTGAAAGGACAAGGTCCCAGGTCATCTCAACAGAGCTAGAAGTCTGTCAGCAGTCCCAAGCTCATGGGTGGCTTAGAAGAACAAGGATACCTGGGGCTTCTAATGGTACCCTGATGCCTCAAAGTCGTTACCTTAATGCCAAGTTCACATTCAAGAAGTTCCTGTGAGAACTACAGTTAATTACCTACAGTTAATGCTGTCCTGGCCCCAGTTAAAGACAAGCACACACACACTCCCAGCCCCTACTAACTCTCAGCCCACTGACCCACTCCTCCCTCTACACAGATCCTCTCAGGGATCAAGACAATGGAGCTTGTGTCTCTCATCCTCACAAAGTTCAAGCTTTCTATAGCTAGAGGTCTGCACAAGCCTGCACAGAACCAAAACAAAGACCACCCTGAGGAAAAACCCTACATCCCTGGGCAGTGCCCCGCCCTCAGCTCAGTCCTGTCCATCATGCAGAAATGACTTTGAGAGGAGGAAAGCCAAGGTTTCAAAAACTGGGCTAATGCTGCACCCAGCAGCCTGGAAGGGACTTGGAGAGAGTCACCTGACTCCTGAGAGCCATGCAGAGGTGAGCACAGCTTCCTTACAAGGCTTTCTCTAGATTCTAGGGATGAACTCCAACCATTCCAGGCAAAGTAGGCCATAGGATAGCCCAGCTGACTCCCGTCATCCATAGAGGTGAGCCATGGTGGCATTAGTGGCCACACAATAGGAAAGGGCCTCTTTTCAGGTGTTCTGCTTGAGCCGGATCAGAGGCTGATAATGAAAGCAGGAACTATCTCCAGCAAGCCTGACAGCCTCCCCTCCAGCCCCTGCCAGGCCTCCTGCTCTCTCCCTGCACCTTTCATGACTGCAGCCATGCTAATGCCTTTAGCAGCCTCCAGGTCTGTCTCCAGGGCAGCCCTAGGTTCAAAGATCAAATACACTTTCTAGCAGACAAGGGCCCAGCAGTGGGAAGGGCCGAGCCAGTGTAGAGCAAGCAAGGTTCTTTTGAGTCCTTGATGTGAGGGGACCTTAGGCAGGAAACTCCACAGTGTGCCCAGAAAGAACCTCCATCCCCAGGGAGCCGACCTTGGCTCTGCCTTCCAGCCTAGGAGGAAACTGGGGAAGGGATGGGGCCCAGGGGAATCAAAATGAGGGATGAAGGAGAAGCTAGCTAGAGAGGAATCAACTCAGAATGTCACCCTCAGATTCTGGCTTTCCCCACCACACCCTGAATGAAGCCCAAACCACAGGGTGTAGTGACAAGGTGTATGTGGTCAGGGAAGAGACACCCAGGGTGGCTGAGGAGGGAGGGACTGGTGAAGAGGGCAGGCAGAAATCACCACAACCAGTCCCTGTCTCACCATCTTGCTGACCCAGAAACCAGTGTCTTCATGCTTTTTGGATGGGGGTGTCACAACTCAGAATACATAAACTTTCCTTCAAACAACCACAAAAATCTAAAGCCCTTATTACCAGGTGAGTAGAACCAATTATCTTAGAAGACAACAACTGAAAAGTCACTGAGGAATGTGAAGGGTGCTGCTGTGAGCTTTCTTCTCACTCAGTTTCCAGGCTTGGTCCAGGGATAGTAGTGTCCTTAGAAATTCTGAAGAGAGCAGCGCTGTGGGAAGTCCTCAGGTGGAGGATGGTGACCCCAGCCCCTTCTTCCCCATTATCTGTCTTTTTCTGTCTCATCTCTCCCTGTCTCTCTCTGTCTCTCTGTCTCTGTCTCTCTTCTGTCTCTGTCTCTCTTCTGTCTCTGTCTCTCTTTTGTCTCTATCTCTCTGTGTCTCTGACTCTCTTCTGTCTCTATCTCTCTGTGTCTCTGTCTCTGTCTCTCTCTCTCTCTCTCTCTCTCTCTCTGTGTGTGTCTCTGTTTGTGTGTGTGTCTGTGTGTGTGTATGTTCCTTGGATCATGGCATGAGTAGTTTTGTTTCACCACAAGCTCAAAGCCACAGAACAAACCTGTCATAGAGTGGAAACTCCAACCCTGTGAACTAAGACAAACTTGTCTTTATGCTGAGCGTTTTGTACAGCGAGAAAAATCTGACTGACAGAGAACACATCTACTGAGAAATGGGGTTGTTGTCTCCAGCATTGTCTGGATGGGGCAGAACTTTAAAATTGGTTCTCGGGGGAATTCAGTAACATTCAGAGGAGGGGGGCTTGAGAAAACTCTAGATAGCTACAAATAGAACCTAGGGGGCCATCTGCTGAGGGCTCAGACACCAGACTGCTGTGGGAAGTGTGAGCTGTAACAGGCTGTGCAGCTTCAGATGGACAGACATACCAACTAGCATGGAGACATCTGTGGGCAAAGCTGCTCTCCGGGGCCATGGGAGCACAGCTACAACCAGGAGGGCCAAGCGAGGACATAGCTATCAGTCAGCACTAGGGCCCTCCCAAGAAAGAACTTGAAGAAAGGAGAGGGGGGAATAAAGGAAAGGGAGAGAAAAAGAGGGAGGGGGAGACGGGGGAGGGGGGAGGAGGGCAGAACCTGTCAGCTGCTCTACACTCTGGCAGATTGGATGACATTGGCAGGCTGAGACTGACAGTGACCATGAACTGGCCAGTCAGAGCCCCTTCCAGCTGCTGCCCATTCCCATGTGCAGGAGCAACCGGAGGACTTGGTCAGCCAGAGCTGTGCAGCTGCCCTTCAGGACAGCGGGTCCCACAGATGGAGAACACTATCTGCGCAGAGGATGCAGCAGCAGCAGCAGCAGCAGCAGCAGCTCAGGGGCCACACAGCTCAGAGCCTCCTTCAGATCACCCTGGTTCTCAGGGCAATCAGGAGCCTGATCAAAGTTTCTCATCCATTCCCAAACTTGCTGACTGTGGAACCAGTCCCTCCCTGCCTTCTTTCCTCCCCTCTCTTCACATTTTTCTTCCCCTTCTCTCCTTCCTTCCTTCCTTCCTTTCTTTACTTTTTCTTTTTCATTTTGTTGTTATTGTTTTGATATAGGCATATATAGTCATATATCCCAAGCTGACCCCAACAACTTATGCAGAACTCCAGATCCTCTTTCTGCCACGTGTCACATCTCGAAAGCAGGGACTGCAGGCTGAGCCACTGCATCCGGCTTTTTTTTTTCTGCTGTTATAGACTGTATTAAGTTTGCCCCCAAATTCATCTGCTAGTATCTCAATGTGACTGGGTCTATATACAGAGTACCATTAGGAAGAAGCTGAGGTTCAAGGAGGCATAAAGGTGGCCCCCAATCCAACAGCACTAGAGTTAAAGGAGATATGAAGGTGGACAGGGAGTGCCTTAGATCTGGGAGGTCTGGGGACCATCTAGCAAGAAAGCCACTGTGCAGGAGGTAGACTGTGGAGGCCGGTTCCCACCATCTGTACCCCAGCCCTTATAATCCTCCTTCCTGGCATGGAAACCTTAGGCACTGGCTGGCTTTTCCAGGCCTTTAAGTATGGAGGGCCTTGCAGCCAGCCACTCCTAGCCTCTGCTGGGGGTGCAGAACCTGGAGAGGAATGGAATAGTCCTTCCCCCACACCGCTTGCACAGGTGGCTGATGGACAGGCCTCCCTCGGCATCTGCTCTCCATTTCTAAGTGAACTCCAGCCAGCGCTCAGAGCCATGTGTTCACCCAAACCAACTCAGTCCAGAATCAATCACCATGTGACAGGAGACGGCATGGGGTCAGCATCCCCTCCCCATGCCCCCCACTCACTGCTGCCACCTGAGATGCCAGGCTAGGGTCCCCATACGTCTCAGCAGCGGGCGACCTTAGGGTTTGGGTTGTTGGCTGAAGAGCAGGAGCACTAGGCAGCCATGGACACTGGCCAGGCAAGGTCAGAAGGATAAGGCATCATGTGAGCAGACCCTGCCTTTACCTAATGCATGCTCAGAGCTCTCTCTCTGTGTGTGTGTGTGTGTGTGTGTGTGTGTGTGTGTGTGTGTGTGTGTTTCTAAGCTCTAAGTATGACTCTTTTTTTGTTACTTTGAAAACTGAAAAAAATGAATCCCTTGCCTAGTCCTGGCCACACCATCAGAATCTCTCCTCTTCCCCATCCCCAGGGTGGGTAGCATCAATCTCCAGACCTTCAGCACTGTCCACTCCAGGGAGTAGCAGGGCAAGGGACAGACTGATGGTAGGGGTGGGATCCTGTTACAGCTAGCACTGCCTGCCTGAATGGACTTGAGCAAGTTGCCAAGTACCTGATGCCCAGCTGAAGTAGGGATGGACATCTGTGACCGCATCCCCTCGCAGAATCAGCCCAAGGGTTAGAAGGGTTTGTATTCACCCTGTCCTTCAGAAGTACTGGGAACAAATAATGGATTTATTCATCGGCTCCATGTGACTGGAAACCTTGGAGATGGTTGCTACAACTTGACAGACAACAGGAGAACCGTGGTCAAATAATAATCTCACGGGCCCTGCTTACATCAAAGCTGCTTGTCCTGCTCTGCCTAAAACACATAGCAAACTCTGGGCCCTGGGAAGCCTCTCTGGCTGTTGGTCAGCAGAGGTGGGTGGGGGAGACAGGCACATGAGGGGAAAGAAACCAAGGACATTAACTGGTCTCCTGGACTAGGCTGAAGCAGGCAGGGTACCTGAGACCTCTTTCTCTTTTGCTGTGGCCAAGCCGAACTTCTCAGCCTTAGACAGTCCTAAGGAGGCCAAACTCTAGGGCTCCCACCCTCCCTCAGCAAATCTCTGCTTCTCCCTGGTGGAAGCCACAGGAGAGTCCAGCATCAGAAGGTCCTGGCTGGAGACTCAATGGCTTCCAGGTGTGGGGGGAGGCCCAGCTGGCAGGGCAGGTGTGGGGAGGGCCCAGCAGCTGCGGGGTGTCTGGAAGGCATTTGAGCGACTAATGAGCGCGGGATCTAATTAAAATGTTGGAGGAGGAATAAGAGTCCACACCATGTGGCACAGGAAGTGTAGCTGGGGCTGCCTGAACAGCAGGGTTCTGTGGGAGGAGCACCTGGCTAAAGAGCAGGGGTCAGCCCTAGTCCTAGCCCTCCAGTAGGTGCTAAAGGACAGAGACTTCCATGCCAGACACCAGCCCTTCTGGCTGCTCTGCTAGCCACTTCCCAGACAGATGTGTAGGCAAGTGGGTCCCACACTCTGATGAACCCTTGAGAGCAAGAGCAAGGGCTGGAGTACCTTTACTGGACTGTGACCCAGAATTCAACAGCTTCTAAGCAAGGTCTCCAATGTGAGCTCTTCCCCAAAGCCAAGGTGTTTTCTGAGGGCAGGAGTTGAGCTAGAGCGGATGTTTGTCAACTTGACATCCCCCTGGACCCTGCAAAAGTGAGTTAAGCAAGACAATTCCCCCAACACTGCTGCCACGGGAGGTCACTGGGAGCTCAGTCACCCCTCCATCAACTTGTGGTCAGCGAGTCTTTAAGAATACCCCTTTATCTTGGTACTCTCTTCTGTTCCCATGCCATGCGGTGTCAACTCCAGTACAGCAGACACTGGCCTCCACATGTCTGATCTAGGCTCAAATGTGCCTCCCGCACTTGGCTCCCTCTGTAGTGTCCTCTGCAGCGCCCTCAGGCCCAAGGCCTTCCTGTGACAGGCTCAGGATGCCAGAGGATGGGGAGAGGGTCTGTTCCCCATCCTCTAGTGCCTTACCCACCAGCTCGGCTGCCCTGCTGCCCACCCTCCCCCCCAGCCCTGTCTCTCTTCCCTGCCCCCTCCCATCTGCTCCCAATAACAAAGCTTTGTCTCCCAGCATGCCCTGCCCCTCCCAGTCCCTGTGGGAGGACAGGGAAGCAAGACACCCCCACGCTGGTCCCTGACTAGGGTGTTAATGAGATCCAGGTTTCCATCCAGCTGTGGGCTAGGCCCTGTGAAGACAGTTTCCTTTCTCTTGCCTTAACCTTGTTCCTTCAAGTGTCTCCCCACATGCTGGGGTTGGGGTGAGCAGCAGGTGAGAAGGGGAGAGGGAAGAGAAGGGAAAGGCGAAGGACTGAGAGCCTGTGTGGACAGGGGATACAAAGGAAACCTCTGAGGGGATTCTTAACCTGGGGAAGCCCTTCAGGGTCAACAGGAAGTCCGATCCACAGGCCTAGGGCCAGCGGTTCAGAGAGCTGGGCACTGGCTACACTTACTCACACAAGAACACACAGGCCTCTTCATGTCAGCCTCAGCGGCTGTCTCCTCAGGATTCATCCTACATGGCCCAAGCTGTTCAAGAGCTCCCCATCCCGTACCCCTAGGGACTGCATCCTCCAGCAGAACTGACCATCCTCCTCTGAAGATCAGGAGGACACCTGCTGGCTCAGCCCTGTCCTCTCTGCTTCCTACCTCTCCTGCTACCCATGCCTAGCTCACATTCCACTGACTCCCCCCCACCCTCCACCCCCCCGTGAGTAAAGGACCTCATGATGTCACAGGCGGGGCAGTCCAAAGAGGCAAGTGTCAGATCTGCTACCTGCCTGCCCCACTTTACCATGCAGGCTTAGGCAGTTTTCTTGGTGTCTCTGGCCTTGGGGGTACCAGTAGATGAGCTGAGGGTGGGGTGATGCTCTCCCCACAAGCAAGGTGTGCCCAAAACTGCTTCCCACGGGATAAGAACAATGAGTACATCTGTGGGGCTACAGAGGTTGGAGTCGGAAATCCAGCTGCCAGGGTGAAGGAGAGGACTCTGCCTTGCCCTGAGGGAATAGCGCGGAGCCCTATTTACAACTGTAAATGTGGCCAGGGGTTGCCCCATTCTCACTACCCAGGAACAAGAGACCTCGCACAGGCCTACATTCCTTGTGCAGGATTCTCTATTGGTAGTACTGTTCGGTTCTTGCTAGGGCTGTATTCCCTCACGCTGCCTGACCCCAAAGTTGCCGCTCAGGGAGTCAGCGAAGGACAAAGTATAGGCCCTGGTGCACTCCTTGACCTACTCCCACCCTACTAATGTCGGACACACAACACACCACTCCAAGAGAGTCAGGATTGTGCATAACACAGGTCCTGCCCTGGATTCTAATTGAAGGACACTATCTGCTAAGAGCAGAAGACCTAAGTGGGCCGTAAGGCTGAGACCGTTAGTTCTACTTCCCTGGATGGAACACTCTACTAATGTACAAGCGTTGTTTTCAGCACTACACTGAGCCCTGGATTCTCTCGACATCCCTCCAGCGCTCCTCCTCAGCAGCCAGACTGGTGAAAATACCATAGCTTTGCCCCACTGGTGTCCAGTTCACACTCTAAGCTCCATGCCCTAAATAAAGCTCTCCCTGCACACGTAGGATGCCCACCATTCCATCCTGTGGCCTCTCACTGACTTCGCTGGGGTCGGAGGTTGTGGGCTGGCTGAAGCTGGCTGAGGAAGGCAGCAAGCTGCCCACAGTCCTGTCCAACACAGATGTGAATGCTGCCTCTGACCATAATGGAGTACGTTCTTTCCAGACCACCTGAAGGGTGCTCCCTCAAGATTCTGGCCAGCGTTCTCATGGTGAAAGGATTGTAGGAAGCCTCCCCCAAAGCCTGGCTGCCTCTGGCACAAGCACCAGTTGGCTGATGGCCTCAGCCAGCCAGAGGAAGAGTCAAGAGATATCCACACAGCCCATCTCCCAGTTCCACACAGAGGCCTCCAGAGTGGAACACATACACCCACACAGGAGGACTGACTTCAGGACACCTGAACTCTACCACCTCTTGTGGTCAGCTTATCACTGGGTGTGGCAGCCCCTCATTTATAAGACAGACCTCTCACAATTTCCATTCTTAGGGATTATCTCACCAGAAAGACTATACAGAGGACTCTGAAGGAGTGGCCCACAGGTATACCAATGGAACCCTCTCAGCTTCCTGCAGCTCAACTCTGCGCATGTCATCTCCTGGAAGCCTCCTGTGTTGAGACCCTTGGTACTTAAGGGTTCAGATGGGGCTGCTCCCATCCCACCTACCTTCCTTGGGCCCAAGCCACCAATCAGAGCCTAATTCTGAAGACTTCAGATAGCAGGCACTACCTCTGATGGGGAGGCCAGGGGAGGCCAGCAGGGGCTCTGAGGCTTGCTGTGTTCCCCACCTCTGCCCTGACCTTGGTTACAGACTGCTCTGCCTTTCTAGGATGGCCAGTGTTGAGCAGCCAAGTACCACACCCACTGAATCCAGCAAGAGTCTCCCAGTTGTCCCATCCCTGCTCCTTGTCCAAGCTGTCCCCGGCACGGACAGCACATCTGCTTTCCTCTGCTCTGTTTTCTTCCCCTCCTGCCTGGCCTCACCAGAGCTCATTTGTCCTTCCAGCTTCTAGGAGAACCTGCTGAGACTTCCTACCACACAAGCAGCTATCTAGCCATTTGTCTTCAGGGTATCCAGCATACTATTGTGGGCTCACTGAAAGCACTGCCCTTCATCAGAATCCATGTTCTCTGAGGAAAATGCCTATGCCTTGTTAATGTTGAGATGTCCAGTTCCAAGAGCTATGGCTGCCTTCAGACAGAGGGTTCCTTAGGAACAAGAAAGAAGCTGATCATGCATGCCACCCAGAGATTCATAGGGGATATGGCTCTGTCTTCCCATCAGTGCAGAGTCATTGGAAGGGCTATCTCCAACCTTTTATCTCCAACCTCGAGGAGAAGTTCGACCTCCCCCATCATACCCAGGGTTCTGCAGAGGCAAAGTGGGCCTCCTACATCAGACTCTACAAAGTGGGCCTCCTCCATCAGACTCTAGCTATAGAGAGAGAGCATGGGGTCCCAGCCTACTGTTCAAAGCATAAACCCATGAAGACCCACACACCTCCCAATGGGATAGAACTTGAAGTCCCAGGCAACAGGCGGACCAGAGAGCCAAGAGAATGGTCAGAGAACTGGAGGTGAGCAGGGCAAGCCTTATGCCAGAGGCAGGACACCCAGGGTCACCTTCCTGAACAACGAGGCATTCATGAGCAGCCTGGCTCCAGGCAAGGCAGGCTGTCATGCCAGGCCCGGCCCTGCAATCTGTGCTCTGAGCCCAGCACTGGCTGGTGCTCAAGTGGGAGAAAGTTGCTGCTGCTGAGGTAGCTGCGTGGAAACAGCTATTTTTACCCTGGCAGGCAAGGAACAGGTCAGAGTAGAGTGAGTCGTGGAGCAACCACCACAGGGCCTAGAGAGGGCCTAGAGAGGGCCTAGGCAGGGGTGGCCATGATAACGTGTGGGTTGTAGGGGCACGGGCCAGAGCAGCTGAGGGCCACCCAGGCAACCCACTGTGCCACAGTAAGCTAATCCTACTAGGAGCCAGCAAAGGCATCCCAGGGACAGACCTCAGCAGGGTTACTGGTGTGTCTATCCCCAGCTGAGGCTCTCTGATACACACACACATACACACACACACACACACACACAGGTCCTTGCTGTGTGCACAGGGTCAGTCTGGACCAGAATTGGAGACACATGGAACTCTGTCCACCATTTCTAGTTGCAGACCAGCTCCTTTCAGCTCCTCTTCCTTCTTCCCTGAGGATGCTGTGGGTATTACAATTTAGGAAGGGCAGAGGGAAGATCCCACTTACCTCAAAGGACCTGCTTGGGGCCCTCTGTTTGGGAGTGGTAGCTAGGCAGCCTTTAGGTGAGGGGCTGGGAGAGAATTGCAAAGCCACCTCTACTTGCCTCCAGCAGCCAGCCCGGGGTGGGGGGGTGGGGGGGCACCTGTCCCCACAGTAGATAGAACACTCTGTGCTTAGTTACATAAGCACAGCCACACTCAACTCACCAAGACCATTTGTGGCTCTCCCTGACTAATAAAAAAGCAAATGTCTCCTTCAGCCGGGCTCCCTGCCACCAACCTCTATCCTTTCTGATTCCTGGCTTCCTTCGGTACCCCACCAACATATGACCACTCACCTCTGCCTGCCCTGCTGGGAGGGAGGGAGAGAGGAAGGAAGGGAGGGAGAGAAAGAGGGAAGGAAGGAGGGAGAGAGGGAGGAAGGGTGGGATGAGGCAGACCACCAAACCTTTCAGGAAGGAAACCAAGAGAGAGTGAGGCCCAGTGCTCCATGCTGTGTGGCCTTCAGGAGCCCTGGGCTATAGAGGAGGATGCCCGCCTTCCCATGGGCAGCTCACATCCCACTCTGGGAAGGCCTTCTCATCAAAGGACACACCCTACTCAGAGGTCCTGGCCCTACTCCTCAGCACTTGCCTGTGGGATTCTGAGTCTATAACACTTGGCAATTTCAACCCAGATCCATGTTCCCCTTCTTCCTTCCTGACAAGAGTCCCCTTCCTTTGTACTGTTGGATTGATTCATCTGCACTTTAAGATAGGAAGGTGGAGCACCCTGGAGGGTGGAGCTGAGCATAGGAAGAGGGAGACAGAGAAGATATCTGTCAATCAACTTCTAGCTGCTTGGATCCTGACCTATACAGCCCAGGGAGGGGGTTGCTATTCACCTTTGTCCTTAAGGCTAGGGCCCTTTTGGTGAGGCAGTAGACAACCTGTACCACCTTGTAGGGGAGTCCTGCTGGCTTCAGAGGAGAAGGGGGAAGAGCTGGGCTTTCCAGGAAAGCACTCACTCTTTATAGGGCTCCTGAAGAGCCTTGAGGCCATCCCCTAACAAGCCCAGCCTGTTCTTTGGGGCCAAGCTATTTGATTTTCGATCATAAATCACAGAGCACCAAACTTGCATGGGTGAGAAGGGTCTGGCCCCTGCCCCCACCTTTCATCTAGGGTAGGGGGGGCTGCAGACAGATTTTTAACTTTGAGTTAATGAGGGTCAGGCAGGACACCCACAGGCAGGAGAGAAAGGGGAGGTGGAGGGATACAAGTGCTCTGGATGGAGTGGTGGCGGTGTCCTGCGGTGGGGCCTGCCTCACATGGATGCTGGGAAGCAGTCCTGGGCATGATGGTTTACACCTTGTCCTCCCAGAATTCAGGAGGCTCATCTGGAGCTTGAGGCAATATGGGCCTAGGCCTGTATTCCCAGCATGCATCTTCTGACCACTCCAGATGGAACACTGATCATAGAGAAGGTTGGCTTAAGAGAGCCATCGTGGACAGGATGGGGAGAGTGCAGAGAAGAGGAACCTGCAGAGAAGTCCCCAGAACAAAGCAAAACACCTGCCTTTCATACCCTTGCAGGACATGGCAGGAATCCCCACGTCATGGGCTAGCCTAGAGAAGTGTGAAGAAGACAGGTAGGACTGTAAGTTAGGGGAGAATTGAATTTTGGGTGGGGGATCCTGGTTTCTTCAAGCTATGAAGATATGACCAGCTTTGAGTGACCAGCATCTTTAAGGGCCAAGCCTATGATATGGCATGTATATGTTCATGTGGATGTATATGAATGGGGATGGAGGCCAGAGATTGACATCTGGTATCTTCCTCAACCACCTTCTGCCTTATTTTTTGAGACAGAGTCTCTCTCTAATCTGGAACTCAGAGACTGGTAGCTTGGCTAGGTAATGGGGTTCAGGGATCTGCCTGCCTCTGCCTCCCTGTGCCAGCCCTGAGTGCTGGGGTTACCATGTTTCCTGCCATGCCTGGCTTCTATACTGGGATCCGAACTCAGGTCCTCATGGTTGTAAGCAAACACCTTCTCAGCTCAGCCATCTCAGTAGCCCTTATTCTTATTAGTTTATATTCCCTATACATAGCACTGGGCTTTAGAGCCATGTTCATATACACAAGCATATAATTATTTTCACCATGTTCCCCTCTACCCTCCCCCACCCTCCTTTTTCTCCACCTCTGCAGTCCCATTGGTCCCCTTTGTCTCCTATACAGTGTCACTTTCATATTACATATACACATGATTCTATGTATCTATATAAAACCCAGAAAGAACAAGTGAAAGAAAACATGCAGGATTTGTCTTTCTGAGTCTGACTTAATTTGCTTAATATGTCTGTCTCCGGCTGCATCCATTTTTTTTAAATGACCTACATTTATTCATTATGATCAAATAAAATCGTAAAAAGATACCATTACTCTTTTGAGAGCAGGTTTCTCTGTGTAACAGAGCTCTGGCTATCCTGGAGTTGCTTTGTAGACCAGGCTAGCCATGAACTCACAAAGATCCATCTGTCTCTGCTGGGATTAACCGCATGTACCACCATGCTGGCCCACCCACTTAAGTATTTAATAAAACAACTTTCAGGGGGAAAGACTAACTTGTTTGTTTGTTTGCTTGCTTGCTTGTTTGCTTGAAACATAGCATCCCTACCCCCCACAAAGCCCACACTGGCCTTAAACTCAAAACTTCCTGTCTCTGACACCATGTACTTTATATGTGGAAAATTCTAGAATTAAGTGCCAGCTACAGTTCTCTCTGGTGAATGGGGTTAGGGGCTATTTTATACTCTGCCCTTTGCTAGCTGTTTTCCCAAAGTTCTATAATGAACATATATTACTTTTATAATAAGACAAAAAAAACAATAAAAACTATTTTTAAAAATAAATTAAATGATCCCTTTGCCCATCTGGAAGGAGTGTGTGGCTCAAATTCCCAGTGAGGGTTAGAGTAGGCAATGAAGATGGTCAACTTCTAAAGCACTTCCGAGAGCCCAGGCTGGGTTCCAGGCAGCCAAGCATGGGAAAGGCGAGAGCCAAGGGCCTCTGTGCCCACATCACCAGTCCATCCTACAGTAGACAAGGGCGTCTACATGGGTCATAGCAAAGACCAAGCAAGGAGCCATAGGATAGAGCCCAGACTCCCTCTCTGGCTGAATTGGTTACATTGTGCATTGCTGAGACAAAAAGTCTAACAGGAGTACCTCAGGGAAGGGTTGATTTTAGCTCCCTGTTCAGGGGCACAAGTCCATGTTGGTAGGAAAGTCACAGCAGCTGGACCCCAGGGCAGCTGACAACATGGCATCCACAGTCAGGAAGCAGAGAAATGAAAGCCAGTGTTCAGTTCATCTTTTTCCTTTTTATCCAGTCTGAGACCCCAGTACACTGAATGGTATGTCCGCCCTCAGAGTGGGTCAACCCTGTGAAGCCAATCTAGACAGTTCCTCACAGGCTTGGCCAAGGATTGGTTTCCATGGTGACTCTTAAAATGGTTAACACCATTAAGTTGACAATCAAGACCAACAGGTCACACTGCCCCAGAAGTATAAGGTGAGTTACACAAGAGACAAGGGTCACAACCCACACCTGTTCTATCTTTAGGTTCTTTGGACCTGCCTCTGCTGGGAAGACTCACCTCAGGTGTACATGATTACCTCACATTTCAGTCTCCCCTCTGAAAAAGACAGTCACTCTAAAATCTCCCCTCCCTTCATTTTTATAGCCACCATTCAACCAATGGCTGCCCGAAGTCCTCGTTCTCAGGCGCCATGACCAGAGAGACCTTTCCTCACACAGACAAGTCTCTCATGCTTAACTCCTAGTCAGAGCGTGGCAGCCACTCCATAAACATTCTCATGTAAAGGCAAACACTGCCTACTTCATGAGGCCAGTGCCACCTCTGCACAGTGGCCCCCTGCCTCCCATGTCTACCCCCACCATAGCTCTAGGAGCATCTGGGGGCCACAGTGTGAGAGCAACTGAGGTGCCGCACGAGGGGTCGGGTCCCTTCACGTGAGCTTCTGTGACATCCTCAAGTTTAATATTTCTCCTCTGAAAATGGGCTTAAAACAGCTCCTTCAAAGCTGGGCAAAGGGGCACAAGCCTGTGATCTCAGCCCTTAGGTGGTGGAGACAGGAGGACCCAGAGGATCAAGGACATCTTCATCCACATAGTGAGTTTGAAGCTAACCTAGGCTAGAGATCTTGTCTCAGAAACAAACTAGTTAAATGCTGGTTAAGAAGTAGATATGCCTGGTTAAGAAGTAGATATGCCTAGTGCCGTACTGGCTCAAGGGAGCCAAGGGCTCCTTCTAAGACCTCCTGCCTTGCAAGGAAAGTGGCCTCCAGCTTCAGCCTCATCCCAAAATAAAGCAGCTCTGGAGGTGGAGGCTGGGTTTCTGGAAGCTCGCTGGCTTCTTCTCTTTCCTGAGGCTGCCCACCTCACATAAACAGAAGAGAGAGGATAGAAGGAGAAGCTGACCTCCTCTTAGCACTGGGACTAAGGGCTGCTACAGTCATCTGTCCGCTACTCACACATTCCCTGGATCCCAGCCTCTATTCCTCCACGCTCACCTCCTCCCGTCATCTGTGTCTAGAAGAGTTCCTTGGGCACTGGTCTCATTCTTGAGGCAATCACCCTCAAGGGGTGAAGCCAAGGTTAAGTCCAAGGCCCATGAGGCCCTACCTCAACCTGAAGTGGAGCTTACAAGGCCTCCCCAGCAAGGACTTTACTTCATGTTGAGGTCACTAAGGCCATTCTTCCCTCACATTCCTTTCCCCGAGCTTTGCTGTCTCTAATGCCCACTCAAAACCCACACTCTCCACTCACAAGAATGATTTCCACCAATCTACCCACCCTTGCCTTTCCAAACTCAAGCACTGGTGTCTTAGGGTTTCCATTGCTGTGAAGAGACATGACCAAGTCAACTCTAATAAAGAAAAACATTTAATCGGTCCAGTCCATTATCATCATGGTGGGAAGCATGGCAGCATGCAGGCAGACACAGTGCTAGAGGAGCTGAAAGTTCTACCTTGATCTGAAGGCAACCAGGAGAGAGACTCTCTTGCACAGGCAGCCAGGAGGAGGCTCTCTCCTGCACTGGGCAAAGCTGGAACAGGGGAAACCCTTAAAACCTGCCTACACAGTGACACACTTATTCCAACAAGGCCACACCTCCTAATAGTGCCATTTCCCTCCTAATAGGGCCAATAACATTCAAACTACCCACTTTCTCTGAGCACAACTATAACCATTTGGTCCAGACAGGAGGATAACACATCTCTGTCTGCTGGAGAGGGAATGCAGCCACCTGAGGGGGGCACTCCCTTCCTAGTCTAGGGAAGGCACGAGCACAACCCACAGAAAGGGGATCCCCAAAGACAGTTTGATCTCTGAGGGACATTCTTGAGCTAAGGAGCTGCCCCAGGCCTGTCTGTAGTCTAAGACCTTGGTTTAGAAGGGTCTAACGACAAGCCAGACTCTCCTCAGCAAGTCTCAGAAAGCTTTGCAGAGATAATATACACCATCTGAGAGAGCCACGTTTTCCTCCCTGATGGGTGAGCGCAGGAGTGTTGAGGCCTCCCTGGGCCCTGGGGGCCCCTCAGTCTGTCTCTGCCACTTCCCCCACATGCCTCTGGGCCAGCGTGTATGAGCTGACTGGGGAACTAGGGAATGTCTGCCACTCTTTCCTGGATCTGGGACAACAGCAGAGGGGGGGATGGGGAGGTAGATCCAGAAGGGTCCCCTGCCCCGCCCCATTTTCCAGACCCAGCCACGTACTTCCTCGTCCCCTCAGTTCAGTAGCTGGCAGGGAGTAGTGATTGAATTTGCAGCTGAGCTGAGAATGAGGCAAGCAAGCACTTTACATGTCTGGGATTAATTTATCCCCGATGACGGCCACATCCACGCACTCTTCTCTGCCTGCATTTCCAGCATGTGCTCTGGCTGACAGCAGGGGAAACACATACATGCACGCACGCTGAGAGAGCAAGCACGCTCAGGATGCCTGTCTCTCTCGTGTGTGCCCACGTCTGTCTGTGGCCAGCTCTGAGAGGACCAGGTTGCGAGCAGATACAGCTGAGTTCACCAGTGAGTCTGTCTAGTCAGTGGTTCTCAGCCTCCCTAATCCTGAGACCCTTTAATACAGTTCCTCACCTTGTGGTGACCCCCTCAACCACAGAAGGATTTTATTGCTAATTCCTAACTGTAATTTTGCTACTGTCATGAATCATAATGTAAATGGCTGTGCTTTCTGATGGTTTTAGGTGATCCCTGCGAAAGGCCATTTGACCCCAAAGGGGTCACGACTCACAGGTTGAGAACTGCTGGTCTACAGCACATTTGGGGCCAGGTGATAGTTGGAGCTCAAGTGTCGGAGGTGCCCTGGCTCCTTACGCACTTCTAACACTTCCTGGCATCTGCATCACCTCCTCCAAGAGACAGCCAACAGCATTTCCAAGGGCTGTTGGTTACAGACACAGAACACCATGTCTGGGGTTCCAGACACCCCAACTTTAACTCCCATATTTCAAAAGCTCTATGACCTGGAATCTTCCAGCTAGTGGATCTCTGGCCCTGGGAGAACTGTGCCACACTACTCTGGAGCTTGGGTCCCTGCAGTAGTGTACTCTCCCAAAGTGAATACCAGTGGGGTGCTCCCAAGCCAGCCACCTGCCAGTAGTAGTGCTCACCTGCCAGTAGTAGTGCTCCCAAGCTGGCCATTCTTCAGTGGAGGTGCTCCCAAGCCATCTATCCCTAGTGGGTATGTCCCCAAGCCATCTAGCTGTATCATCATTTCTGGGTAGGTCCAAGAGGGTACTGTTCCTGGAGCACTGTCCCTTTCTTGTTCCCTTTGCCTGAGGCATCTTTGATCTCTTTCTCTTTTTCTCTGGGGTTAGCCTGGTGGAGAGGACCAAGCAGGTCAGGGTGAGAATGATATAAAAAGCATTTAGTCTCACCATATGAGTCCGTGTGTGTGTGTGTGTGTGTGTGTGTGTGTGTGTGTGTGTGTGTGTGTGTGTGTATGAATGGTCCCACTATGTGTGTGAATGGTCCCACTGTGTGTGTAAGTGTATGCCTGTGTGTATGATTCTATTCTGTGTGACTGGCCAATCCCCCTCTCATGTCTGTGAATGCTTTCTAGACTTTGGTCTTTTACTATTTGTTCTTGGTCAAACATGAAAACTAATCCTTTGAAAGTTCCCAGGACTTCAGAAGATGCTGAAGCAGCAGGGAATCAGTTTCCTGTCTAGGCCTAAGCCAGGCAAGAGCACAGGTGGATCTGAGCCTAGCAAGAGACCAAGGGTTGGGGAAACTCCTGCCTTCTTCTGCTAGAGCCAAACCTGCATCCCTTCCCCCAACACACACACACACACACACCACACACACACACACCACACACACACACACACCACAGCCATCTGGTTAGGAAAACTGGGTGCCAGGCCAGCCAGTCTGGGTGTGGGGCTTGCACAGGGCATGTCCCTCCCTTTTTCCTTTTCTCCCATATTTTGAGTAAGTGGAGAGGGACGAGCCACTTGAAGATCACTCCAGCTCACAGGCACTTGGACAGGCTCCTGGCATGCTGTCACCGTCCCTCTGCCTGCCTGCCTCTGTCACTGTCAGTTTCTGCCCACATTTACCTCATCTGCCAGCTGTTGGGGGGCACCCCAGAGCAAAAGGCAAGGAAATGAGGTAAACCCGGGGGCTGGGTCACAGGAAAGAGCTGATGCAGGCACAGTTTCCCCCACAGGTCGGGAAAGTCGCCACCGTACCTTCAGTACTTCTCAGTGAGGAGGGGACTGGGGAGCCAGGTGAACCCTTGAGACACCCTGGCTGTCACCAGCTCCCAGGCAGGGGCACTCACCTGGCTCCTCGGGAAATCCCATAATCCCACATTTATGAAACACATGAAGAGAGGATTGAGACAAACTTGAGATTCCCAGTGTTGGGGCACATAGAGGAGGGGCGAAGTAATCGCTCTGTGTGTGCAGTGCTTTCCTGTCTGCCAGCCAGCCAGGACTGTCACACCAGACTAGAAAGAAGAAAACAATGTGTGTTTCAATGTTGACCTGTGTGTGGTGTGTGCAT
>CACVCL010030586.1:0-46146 GCA_902729485.2 Mus minutoides
AAACAAACAAACAAAAAAAAAAAAACAAGGAAGGGAAGGGTCGGTTGGGAAACTGCTTGCTTCTGGGGCTTGGCCCTTCCTGTGGAATGACACCTGAGGTGACCCTTGGCCTCCACACTTGATGCACATGCTAGTCTGGAACTCCAGAGCCTCCATAACAATGAGAGCCAGTTCCTACAGGTTCGCTCACATCTCCCCCAACTGATTCTGTTACTGTGTGAAATCCCAACTAACCCAGCCACCCCAGAGTATGTGTGTGGAATACAGCAGAGGTTGCTCTGGGCAGACCTGGGAAGTGCCCATCCATGACGTCAATCAGATCTCTGAGGTTGAGGTTTGTCTGCGGGAGATTTGTGTAAGCATTGCCAAGCCAGTCCAAACCCTCGTTTAAAAATCTTCTGAGCCAGATGTGGTGTGCACACCTGTAACACCAGCAGATCAGACTTCCTGGCAAGAGGATCAGTCAACTGAGCAAGGTGCTGGGGATACGGTTCAATGGTTTGTTGCCGAAGACCTGAGCGCTGTACCTAGAATGAAAGTCAAGTGTCTCACAAACTCCTATAACTCTAGTTGCAGGGGGGAATCTAATGCCTCTGGCTTTTGTGGGTCTCTGCACACACTATTGATAAAAATATCAGTGTGTTTGGGCGAATAACCAGGCAGCAGACCAGGCCGAGGGGGTTCCACGTGGAGAGGTTTATTGAGTGGGTGGGGGAGGGGGCAGAGAAGAGGAGAAAGAGATAGAGGGAGAGAGAAGAGAGAGAAGAAGAGGACAAAGAGAGCGAGGAGGGGGTGTCTTCCCAATTTATAGGGAGAATGACGTCACACCATTGAGGGTGGAGACTGAGCCAGGTGGGCTGTGGGATTGAAGGTGGTTGTCCTGGCAACGCAGGTAGAGGGTTACACAGTTAAGTGTGGCTTGATGCTAACATTCCTCTCTTCTTGTTATTATAAAAAGAAGGGGAGAAAAAGAGAGGGGAGACCAATGGTGAAGAGGGAATGGGGGCGTTGTGTCTCTTAGGCTACTTCCTGCTGATTAGGGGTGTCATCAGGGTATGTCTTCACCATCGGAATCCATTTAGTGGTTGTCTATGGGCAGCGGCTGGTAATCCTGTAACAGGAGCTGATTAACAGTCTGGTTAGAAATTTTTGTACTTGTCTCTGAAGGAACGTAGAGACAAGATTAATAAGATAAGAAGCAAATGACAGTGCCAGGAAGATGACCAGGAAAGGTGTTATGGGTGGAAAGATCCACTTCCATATGGGGTTCTCAAAGAACTGGATGGCAGGGCATTGTGGCACGGATGTTGTACCAAGAGTTACAGTCTTGTAGTCTATGGGGCCCAGTGTCTCCATGGGCTGAGTCTCAGAGGCTTTGAAGCAACTTGCTACACCAAAGAGAGGAATAGAGGTGAGGTATGGGGTCATAGCAGCACTGGATTTAGGACAACTAGTGAAGGGTGAGGTAAGGTTGCTCGGTAGCACTAGAGAGGCTGTAACTGGCATTTGTGAGCCAGCCCCGGGGGGTATGCATAGCCAACAGTCTTTAAAGCGCACAGGTCTGGTAGCATTAAGGAGCTGGTAGGCTGAGGTCAAAGTTTGGAGCAGCAGGTGGAATGATAAGTTAGTATTATTCATGAAGGGAGATGTCAAAGAGGTTAAGAACATTAGAGGAGTGTTTGATTATCTCTCCTACCTTCTCTATGTCTAGAGGTGGCGCGTTTGAGACATATTTCTTCTGTATGTGGATGGTACTTACTGGGGAACTAGGCTGGGTTTTGTGGTAGAGCTTACCAACAACTCCTGTTTCCCACCTGGGATCCCATGGGTCTCGAATGTAGAAGAACAGTGTCTTGCGGAATTGATAGAAGAAATGATTAATCCGTGTCCCTAGCATGTGTACCTCACAGGACCAGTATGGGCAGCCCCCATACTCATCTGGCCATTTTCTGCAAAAATCTTTTGTCTGGTCAAAGAGAAAACAGGTATAGAGGTCATAATATGTGGATGGAGTGACAGACATAGGAGCGATGGCAATCTGGATCGGGTCCTGGATCGGGTCCTGGCATCCGGCTATGGAGCAGTTTCCTGATCCTATCTGGAAAGTCTGCTTGTTGTCTGTGGGCGTTTCTTGAACTTGGGATCTCCAGATGTAAGGATTACCCTTGCTGGATGGAAATGAACAGCAGAAAAAAGATGAGAAGGCCACAACTAATTCAGTGTTTCATCCAGTGAGGTCGGATTTGGCTGCTGGAGTGAAGCTTCATTCTCTAGGATGGGAGACAACACGGGTGGCCTTGATGCCTTCTGAAGCTTAACGGAGCACAGTCCTGTTAGGGTTGATGTGTATAAAGAGGAGTTATCTTTGGATGGGGGAATGAAGGGTTTCAAGTGAGACAGGTGGATCCAATGAGAGAGTCCCTCGAGCTTAGCAGCTGTAGGAGTTACGAGGATTACCTTAAAAGGACCTTGTCATTTTGGAGAAAGAGATGAAGGCTGATGACCTGAAGGGGATAAAAGGACTTGGTCTCCAACATTAATTGGTAATGGACAGGAGACAGAGTGTGGTCGAGGTAGATGATGGTTAGCAAAGTTCCATAGGAGAGAACGGAGGTGAGAAAGTAATGGGGAAAGTAAATGATCTGGAATGGGAGAGCTTTTGGGTGAGAGGCCAGGAGTTAGGACTGGACGTCCATATATAAGTTTGAAAGGTGAGATGAGGGGAGGTCGCTTGGGAAGAGCTTGTAGTCTGAAAAGAGTCAAGGGGCAGGAGCTTTACACCCAGTCGAGATGAAGTTCCTGTGACAGTTTAACAAGAGTAGTTTTTAAGGAGCAGTTAGTTCTTTTTACCTTGCTTGAAGATTGAGGGTGATAAGGAATGTGAAAGTGCCAGGGGATGTCTAGGGCCTTAGATAGGGTCTGAGAAACTTGGGAGGTAAATTCAGGTCCATTGTCTGATTGGAGAGAGACCGGAACACTAGCAGAGCATATCTGCATAGTGTGGATAGCCAACATTATTTCTGTAATGCTTTGTTTAGGAGCACATCACAGTCTCTTTGGATGGCTAAGGAAGAAAATATCTTGTTAACTGTGTAGCTGGAGTAGGCAATTAACAGTTTTTCTGTAAAAGAAACCAATTATTAATTAAGGATTGGATGACTTTTGTACCTTAAAGGAAATCTTAAACAAGTTGTAAGAATTTTAGACATAAATCATGAATATTAGAGAGAAAAAGAGCTTTTAGAAAAAGAAGCAAGAAGTTTTTTGTTAAGAGGCATGTTTCGGGTGTTCCTGTAAGGGGCACAGCTTCAATGTAGTTTTCGCGGGCTATCTGGATGAGGGAGGGGTATAATTCCCTCTTTTCTTTTATTTTAACTGGAGAGTGAAGGGTTCTGGATGTCCCAGACTCGGGGATCTACCTGTGAAGCTGGTAAAGGGAATGCCATAGTATTGTTAGCAGGATGGTTGGCTAAAAGGAGGAGTAGAGGAACCGCTGGTGAGCTTGAGTTCAGGCGAATATGGGGAGCAAAGGAAATAGAGGCTCCCAGCCTAGATAGGAGGTCTCTTCCCAATAAGGGGACCAGACATGTGGGCACCACTAAAAGGAATTGGTGAGAAGTACACCCCTAAAAAATGTAATTGAGTGGTGGGATCTGATATGGGAGGTAAGGTTATCCTCCTACCCCGACAATAGGAAAACGAGAGGGAGATGTGGGCCCCCAAAACTCCGTTAGGACTGAGTAAGTGGCTCTGGTGTCCAAGAGGAGAGAGATGGGTCGCCCACAGACTACAATGTCTACCCTGAGCTCTGTTCGTGATGACAATGGTCAGGTCAAAGGAGCCTGGGCCTTGTTAGTCGGCCATGGCCAAGTCTAGGAGATCGGTTGGAGGGCTACCTGGGGGTAATGTCCCCTTGTTCTATGTAACACGGGCATTCAACAGCCCAATGTCCCTCTTGATGGCACCTAGGACATGGCCCCTTCGGCTTGTAGCGATTAGGGCAGGCTTTGACCCAGTGACCTTGTTGACCGCACCTGTAGCAGGTGCCCGGTGGTCCCTGGGTCTTAGGAGACCATGAGCTCTGGGTAACAGCTGGGGCTGGTCGGACAGCCTTTGCCAGCATATTGTACTTTTGCTTGTGAACCCTCTCATCTCTTCCATGGTACACCTTGAAGGCCAGCGCCAAGACTTCTGCCTGTGGAGTAAGAGGACCTCTCTCCAATTTTTAAGTTTAGCTTTAATGTCGGGGTAGCTCTGGGAAAAGAAGTGGGTCATTAAGAGCTGTTTACCCTCTGGGTTCTCAGGGTCCAGATTGGTATATTGTAACAGGGCCCCTTTAAGGCGTTCTAGAAACTGAGATGGATTCTCCTGTTTGTCTTGGACAACCTCTTGAAGTTTTTCAAAATTTACTGGTTTTAAAGCTGCTTTTTTCAGACCCACCAAAAGATATGTAACAAACCTGTCCCTGGCTAGAATACCACCTGTGGAATTATAATTCCACTGAGGATCTAGGTCAGGCACTGTCTCTGCTCTGATTGGATATGTCCCATCTGTTTGATGAATCTCACCTGCATGTGCTCTTGCTTGTTCTCAAACTCGCCAGCGTTCCTCGGGAAGCAAATTGTTACTCTGACCAGAGCATTGTTTGGAGTGGCCTGTAGACGGAGCAGGAGGAAGGGAAGGGCCTGCGAGGAGGAGAGCTGGAGGTGGCAGGCCCTGGGAAGTCTCAGTGGGAGAAAACTGAGGGAGCAGTTTGGGTTCTAGTATAGTGGCATTGTTTAGTGAAAGTTGTGCAGGATTCATGGCTAACAGAAGTTGAGTGGGAGAGCAGGAAGAACACATAGAATTAGAATGGAGATGAAAGACTTTATATAACCTCTTCCCATTTACCGGTTTGCTGGCAGTATGTGTTAAGATCCTTCAAAACAACTGGATCCAGAGTGCCATTAAGTGGCCATTGAGAATTATTATCTAGTGAATATTGAGTCCAAATCTTATTGTAAAGAGATATTAATTTTGATGCCCTCAAAGGGGGCGTAATTCCTAAAAACTTAAGGTTTTTTTTAGGAGGCATCCCAGCGGTGTATCTGGGGGTACCTTTGAAGATACTTGGTTGTCCATGATCCAGAGGGAAGGGAAGGGGGAGAGGTTCCTGGTGCTCGTTCCGGCGTCCCGAGAGCAGCTCAGGAGCCAAAAGAGAAATCAGCCAATGCTAGAATGCCCAAGTCATCACGAGGGGTTCTAGTGGCCCAGTATGGAAAGGTACTCCACCCCAGCGCCAGGGATTTTAGTCTAACTGCTAAGGGTCCCAAACCGCTAAGGGTCCTTTGAAGAGAAGAAAGAGAGCACCTTCAGAAGAGAAAGCAGGATTCCAGATGGACAAGGTACCATGCTGACTGGGACGTTTCCCCTTAGTCCCCAGTCTGGGCTGGCCAGGCCCTGTTCTGAGGATTTTGGGGTTTGTCCTACCGCTGGTGAGCCCTGTCAATTGTGTGCCGGTGTCTGGGTAGGAATTCTTTACGAACCGGTAAATGAGACCGTGGAAGCCCGTGGAAGCCCGTGGGAAGTAATACAGCTTACTTAAGGTTTATGTGTGTCACCTAGTGGCGGAAAGTGGCGGACAACGGCAGCCGCAACAGTGTTCTGGCCCCTCTTCACTGGCCTTTTGTGTGAGTGTTGAGCTGCTTGTAGGCCCCGCCCAGAGGCAGGCCACGTGGCAGAGGCTTTACCTAAAGTTCTGGCCAGGAATGCTGTGTTCTGTGTCTGAAGTTGCTTCCGCTGGGGGGGTGCCCCTCAGCACTGGTGGCTGTCGATTTTATCGCCTTTCTAATCCGAGTCATGGCATCAATATTGATAAAAATATCAGTGTGTTTGGGCGAATAACCAGGCAGCAGACCAGGCCGAGGGGGTTCCNAGTATCAGTGTGTTTGGGCGAATAACCAGGCAGCAGACCAGGCCGAGGGGGTTCCACGTGGAGAGGTTTATTGAGTGGGTGGGGGAGGGGGCAGAGAAGAGGAGAAAGAGATAGAGGGGGAGAGAAGAGAGAGAAGAAGAGGACAAAGAGAGCGAGGAGGGGGTGTCTTCCCAATTTATAGGGAGAATGACGTCACACCATTGAGGGTGGAGACTGAGCCAGGTGGGCTGTGGGATTGAAGGTGGTTGTCCTGGCAACACAGGTAGAGGGTTACACAGTTAAGTGTGGCTTGATGCTAACACACACAAGTACATACCTCTAAGCACATACACGCTTTTATATAAAAATAATTATTTTTTAAAAAAATCTCCGCCGGGCGTGGTGGCACACGCCTTTAATCCCAGCACTTGGGAGGCAGAGGCAGGCAGATTTCTGAGATCTGGCCAGCCTGATCTACAAAGTGAGCTCCAGGACAGCCAGGGCTATATAGAGAAACCCTGTCTCAAAAAACAAAACAAAACAAAACAAAACAAAACAAAAAACAAAAACCCTCCAAATTGCCCCCAGAACTTGGGAGGCAGAGGCAGAGGCAGGGAGATCTCTGTGAGTTCAAAGCCAGCCTGAGCTACATACTGAGACCCTGTCTCAAACAAACAAATATTCCTGGGTAAAATAAAACTTTCAAAACATCTGCACAAGATCCATTTAGCGCTGGCCTCTGGGTCAGATCGATTTTTTTTTGTCATGGTTGATCCTCTATGCTGTGGGACACTCAGCAGCCTCCCTGAGCTCTGTCCATGTAAGTGCCAATGGTCTACTCCCATGTCCAATGTGACTGAAAAAGAAAAAGTGGCAAACCTTCAGAAAGTGACAGCAGCTGCTGAGGGGCAGTGTAGTAGAACCACTTTAAGCTTATTCTAACTAGCTTACAAATAAATGAGACTCAGACTGTGGCCATTTTATTTGGCTTTGACTGCTTACGGGTGGCTAACCCCTAGTCTCCTCTCCTGACTGCTGGTCTGGCTGGCTCCCCAGTGGTGCACCCCAGATACTTGCTGTTTCTCCTGGCCACGTTCTCATGGTTCTCCCGCCGTCGTGGCCACTTCTTCTCTTCTCTAGTTCTTCCTTCCCATCTCCCAATCTCTCCTCCAACCAGGTCACTCCAAACCCATACACCTCTAGTCCCTCCAGTAATTGGTGGTACCCAATTTTATTTAACCAATAGTTTTAAATCAAGGAACAAGGTTTGNACTTGCTGTTTCTCCTGGCCACGTTCTCATGGTTCTCCCGCCGTCGTGGCCACTTCTTCTCTTCTCTAGTTCTTCCTTCCCATCTCCCAATCTCTCCTCCAACCAGGTCACTCCAAACCCATACACCTCTAGTCCCTCCAGTAATTGGTGGTACCCAATTTTATTTAACCAATAGTTTTAAATCAAGGAACAAGGTTTGCACAACAAAAGCTTGTGAACAGGAGAAGTCACTCCCAGGCCTAGGCCTTTAGCTATAGAATTTAGCATTATAATACATAGCAATAAGTTGGGAGCTGACTCCTGGCAGAAAGCGGCTATCATTTCTGCAACCATCTTGGGCTATTTACTTACAGGTGGGTACTTTTCCACCCTGACGAGAGACTTGTTTTCCTAGCAGCTCACCACAGCTGAACACACTCTGATAACAACCTGTTCTTCCCAGACGCATCCTGGACTTGAGGTTTTGTGTCCCCAGCTGCAAGGCACTTGTGGTTAGGTGTCTCCAGCTGCACTCCCCAGCTTGTGCTTATATACCCATAGTTGCCTTCCAATAAATGAGACTTGATCAGATATCCTGTCTGGTCTCCATTCTTCTTGTCTCTTGCCCCTCCATCCCCACTCTGTCCCTTGCAGACCCTGTTGACTGACCCGCAGACCAGGTCAGCAAGAGAGCAAATCTCAACACACAGAACTGCTCCTTTTGGGAACTGGTCCTTATGTGAGAGGACAGGACCTATACCTCCTTAGTGTTTGTGTGGTTAAGGATTAACCAGAGTTTTCAACAAGATGTTACTAGACAATGAGGTGGTAGCTCCTAAGGGCAGGCATATGTTAAATTAGCCAAATATTTGTTATCATCTGAGTGACATTCTGAGGATATTTAATGGTTACAGTGCAGACAAACAATTGTTGTTATACTAAACACACGAATCTGGACCTACAGCACCCAAGCCTATCCCCGGAAAAATGCTTTTAGTATGAACTTGTAAACAAATTCTGTTGGTGCTACATGGGAAAGTGTGAGGGACGAGAGAGACAAGTTTGTGTGTTGTTATAAGGTGACTAAAACTCCCAAGAGGATGCGCTGCAGACCAGAACTGAACGTCATGTCCTGAGGATTAGATTAATTTTTCTATACAATTTGTCTGATGCTGGGGACTGAACCCATATGTGGTGGTTTGAATATATTTGGCCTAGGGAGTGACACATTAGGAGGTGTGGCCTTGTTGGAGGAGGTGTGTCACTGTGGGAGTGGGCTTTCAGACTTTAGTTGCATAAGGACAGTCTGTTCCTAGCGCCCTTTGGATGAGGACGTAAAACTCTCAGTTCCTCCACCCCATGCCTGCCTGGATGCTGCCCTGCTTTCTGCTGTAATGATAATAGACTGACACTTTGAACCTGTAAGCCAGCCCCAATTAAATGTTGTCCTTTATAAGAGTTGTCTTGGTCATGGTGTCTCTTCACAGCAATGGAAACCCTAATGAAGACACCATACCAGGAAAGTGCTCTTCCACCAAGATCTACCCTCAGCATCAACTCCTATGTACAGGTTTTTTTTTCCTTCCCAAGACAGGGTTTCTCCATGTAAACCTGACCGTCCTGGAACTCACTCTGTAGAGCAGGCTGGCCTCAAACTCAGAGATCCACCTGCCTCTGCCTCCTGAGTCCTGGGATTAAAGGCGTGCTCCACCATCACAGGTCTCTTCAGACTGCATAAATCTTTCGCCCTTTACTATGTATACTTATTTGTTTTAAAGATTTATTTATTTTATGTATAGGAGTACATTGTAGCTGTCTTCAGACACACCAGAAGAGGGCATTGGAGCCCATTATAGACGGTTGTGAGTCACCATGTGGTTGCTGGGAATTGAACTTAGGTCCTCTGGAAGAGCAGTCAGTGAGCCACTGAGCCATCTCTCAAGTCCCCTATGTATACTTAAGGCACTATAACGAAGTACCAGCAAGTCAGTGGCTTAAAGCATCACAAATGCGTCATCTTCAGGTATGAAGGTCAGAAGTCTCCATGGTTTTCTGGGCAAAACCAAAGGAGACAGTAAGACCTTGTTTCCTGGAGGCCCCAGGGAGAGAATCTATTCCTTTCCCCTTCTCCAGTGTATAGATGTTGTTTGCATTCTCAGGCTTGTCGATTCTACCATTTTCAAAGCCATTAACTTGGTGGGCTCTGTTACCCTGATCACTCAGATCACTCGGACTCCAATCCAGCTTCCATTGGCACATGTCCCTCTCTGAGCCAGTTCTCTTCCTGCCTATATGTGGACCCCAGTGACGACATTGGGCTCATCTGCGTATATCAAGACAAGCTCCCTACTTCAAGCTAAAAGGCCTCTCTCTGCAAAATCCCTTTTGCTACGGAGGGTGACATTCTCCCGTTCTAGGATTTAGGATGTGGGAATCTTTAAGGGAGGTAACATTCTGCTTACCATGAAAACTCTGAGATTTGAGTCAAATTCAGGAAAAACAAAAACAAAAAACCTTAGGGAATTGTGGTTGAGAAGGTAGAAAAACGGGGGCCTAGAGAGATAGATGGCTTAGAGGTTAAGAGCACTGACTGCTCTTTCAGAGGTCCTGAGTTCAATTCCCCGCAACCACATGGTGGCTCGTAACCATCGCTAATGAGATCTGGTGCCCTTTTCTGGCCTGTAGGCATAAGTATATGTGCTGTATACATAATAAATAAATTAAAAAAAAAAAAGAAGGTGGAAAAACAACAGGACAATCCAGAATGGGTGTCAGAGAAGGTAGAGATGGGAAGGACTTCAGGGGACTAAGCTCATAAACCTTTCACTCAGCAACCCCACACCTGAAAGTCGGTGTGACTAGTAAGGCGTCCACTGGAGCTTGTTCCAGATCTGGAATACTCTTGATTAAAAAGAACACAGAACATTAATTTACCAAACAGGGATTGTGTGATCTATTTTCAGCACAGCGGATTCAATTGTGCACACGTCCCTGTAAAATAGAGCCTTAGCTCAACCGGCCCTCTATTTATTTTATAAATAAAGCTTTATTGGCATGCAGCTACATCCACTCACTTACACAGGGTCATAGCTTCTGTGATGGCTACTCCT
Source organism: Mus minutoides (assembly GCA_902729485.2). NCBI lineage: Eukaryota > Metazoa > Chordata > Mammalia > Rodentia > Muridae > Mus > Mus minutoides. Next base: position 10,254 of record CACVCL010030586.1, read on the forward strand.
GGTTGTCAACTTGACTATATCGGAATGAACTACAATCCAGAAATGGAGGGCACACCTGTGATCCAGATCTTGAGGCCGGAAGACACAGGCTTCTGACTGCGATCTTGACTTGGGATGAAAAATGCTTTTGATCTAGATTTTAAGGCAGAGTGGCCAGGAAAAGCTTAGGTCCAGGCAAGGTAGTACATACCTTTAATCCTAGGACACCGAGGCAAGCTGATCTCCAAATTCAAGGCCAGCCAAGTTCCAAATCCAGACATGGTGACACACACCCTTAATCTGGGCCATGCCTTCTGCTGGAGGTCTACATAAGGACACTGAAAGAGGAAGACTCGCTCTTCTCTCCAGCCCTCGGAAGACTCACTCTTCTCTCCAGCCCTCGGAAGACTCACTCTTCTTCACCTGCTCGCACTTACTTGCCGGCACAGTCATTGGAACCCACTTCTTGAGAATTCCAGCTTACACAGAAGACCAGTTGAAACTACTAGCCCTGTGGGACTGACTAGACTCTTGGACTTCCTGTTCACAGTTGCCCATTGTTGGGTTAGTTGGAGTGCAAACTGTAACTCATTACAATAAATTCCCTTAATAAATAGAAATAGCCCATAAATTCTGAGACTCAAGAGAACCCTGACTAATACAGCTTCTCTCAAGCTGTAAAAGTGTCAGTTGTTATTGTGTTGGCGAGTTGCAACAAAGACGGTCTGATCTGAACAACTTGAAAGGTGCGTGTACCACCAAGTCCCACTTTATTATTATTAATTTTTTAAAGATTTCTTAAGTGTGTGTGTGTATCTTTGTCTGTGTGTCTTTGTCTTCTATGTGTGTGTATTTCTCTGTCTCTGTCTCTCTGTCTGTCTGTCTCTGTGTGTGTATCTGTCTTTGTGTGTCTCTGTCTTTTATGTATGTGTCTGTATTTCTCTGTCTCTGTCTCTCTGTCTGTCTGTGTGTATGTATCTGTCTTTGTGTGTCTCTGTATTCTATGTGTGTGTCTGTATTTCTCTGTCTCTGTCTCTGTCTCTCTGTGTATGTGTATCTTTGTGTGTGACTCTGTTTTCTATGTGTGTGTCTGTGTCTCTCTGTGCCTGACTCTCTGTGTCTGTCTCTTTTTCTCCCTTTCTCTCTGTGCTTTGCATCTGCCTTCAGGGTATGGAACTCCCCCTTGCTAGACAAGCACTCTACTCGGCCCTTGACTACTTTTTTTTTTTTTTTTTTTGGTTTTCGAGACAGGGTTTCTCTGTGTAGCCCTGGCTGTCCTGGAACTCTGTAGACCAGGCTGACCTCAAACTCAGAAATCTGCCTGCCTCTGCCTCCCGAGTGCTGGGATTAAAGGTGCGTGTCACCACTGCTCGGCCCTTGACTACTTTTTAACAGTAGCTGGGCAGCTCCTATATACAGTTACGCCCCATCCAGTCTCACAGCCTTCCTTTCCTACCTTATTCTATCAGCTTTTCCTTTGAATGTGTCAAACATATGCCCATAGCTCCCTCTCATTGAACAGCTCTCTGTTTCTGGAACATTCTTTCTTATGGCCTGCACCCTGGCCTTCTTCTACTTTTTGCTCCAAGTTACCAGAGGAACCTCTTCCACCCATGCATCCTCCCTGCACTCTGCATCCCCCCCATCTCCATTCCTCCCCCCATCCCCATTCCTCCCACCTCCCCTCCCTGCCCCGTGCTGTGTATTCTCTACTCTGTTTTCTTCTTCCTTGTGGAGCTTCTCAGTGCCTTCCCCAGGCAGTGGCATGGCAGTTGTCTTCTTTCTCTGTTCTCAGCATTTACAAGAGTGTGGAGGCGCCCTGTGAGGTCTCAGCGAGTAGGGTGGGAGGCCATTCTGGGCTTGTTCAGAACCCAGGACATGGAGATCTGCAAAAGAGTCTTACACGTGCGTGCATTTCTGGGGATGTAGGAGTGGGAGGAGACCTTCCAGTGTCTCTCTGTGGTTGCTGCTGCCTGGACTCATTGCAAGCACCACCCTGGGAGGAGGGATAAGGGTTTGCAGGAGTAGCCTCTCTCCCCTTTCCCTTCCGCCAAAACACATCTGAACAGAAAATTAAGTTTTGGCGAGAAAGCCGTGGAAGACTCAGACATCATTTCTGGGAGTGTTCATTTTGGGAAAGTTCACCTAGTGCCTTCTGCTACTACATGCTGGAAGTGACCACGCCAAGGGCTGAGCCATTCTGCACCCGACAGACAGAAATAAGTTCACAGGCTTGCAAGGCAAAGTACTGGAAATACAGAACAGCATTATGGGTAACCCCCCCCCCCCCCTCAAGCTAGAAACCACGCAGATGCCACCCTCCACCCACCATATAGTGGAGGATTGAACTGCTGAATATTCACACTATGGCACAAACAAGTAACCTGCCAGACTGAGCAGGGCATTGGAGGTGGGGAAGTCGCCTTGGTGGGGGAGGGGCTAGAGGAGGCCTGCAGGGTTTCTGGGGTCCGGGTCCTGGCCGGATGAACTGAATGCTGATTACATAAGTCAGTTCTGCTCATGAACATCTGCTACTTGGTATCTTGTGATCTGAGCATTTTGCATCGTGTGTGTGTGTGTTTCAATGGAAAACCTAAAATATGTAATCTCAAAGAAAATTTGCAGTCTGGATGTGGTAGCTAGTGTCTGTGATCTCATCTCTTAGGAGGTCGAGTCAGGATTATCCCAGGAGTGTGAGACCAGCCTGAACTACACAGTGAGTTTCAGGCAGCTTGGACACAGAGTGAAGTTGTTGTTAAAAACAAAACCAAAAAAATGAACGAACACAAATTGCCTATGGTGGAGCTCTTTGGGTAGTTCTGGGGAACAAATCTTACTGGGGGGGTTTGTTTATAGTGTCTGATCACTTCACTAATATCAATTTATCTGAATCAATCATTTGTTTTGTTTTTCTATTTCCAGACGGGAAGACTGGCTCTGAACATGTGCCTTTGTCGCCACCAAGTGGCTGCATGTGTGACTGCGGTGGTAGAGAAATTACATGGGGGTTTCTGAGTCACAGAGTTCTGAAGTTCTGAAATGGAAATCTAGTTATCAGACCTCATAGTAGTCGAGGATTTCATGCCATTATTTGAAAGATCACTTTTTCCATCTTTCATCATAAATTATTCTTTATGCGAATAAAGCCCTGCTTTCAACTGTGACCTCTGTGGGTCCTACTGTGCACAAAGCTGTGCATATAGAATACCACATCTGTCTCCCACAAACGAATCTTCCAGAAGTTTGCTGTCAGCGCTCTGGCCCTCTTTTAAATGTCCTTTCTTACTTTCTGTTCCCCAATGGTTTCTCCTATGGTAAGATTTTAAGTCCTTTGGCCACCTTGGCTGCTATCTCTGACGTATGGCATGTCTGATGTGACCCTCAGACCTCAACTGCCCTACACTGTGTGGGTGTGACTGTATCTGCTGTAGCTCTATTGTTCACTACTCTGAGCCACTAACCAGTGTAAGTTTCTGGTACCAAATTCTTCACTTGGTTCAGCAGTCGTTCAATGACCCAAACAGGGATCAAGATGCCCTCAGAGTAGCTGATTGTAGCCCAGAAGCTTCTCTTTAGAGTTTGAGCTGATCAGGTGGCCGGGTTAGAAGCAGGCACGTATGCGTAGTAGACTCAGGAGTGTTGTTCAGGTTCAGGGATAGCAGGTTGACAGAGAGGCTGAAGAAGAACGTCTTTGTTGGTCGCACATCCAGGGAAGACCAGGAAGGCATGAGAGAAATGAGAACACTCTAACCAAAAAGTGACTTAGGGGAGGAAAGGGTTAATTTCACCTCGTGGGTCACAGTCCATCATTGAGGGAAATGAAGGCAAGAACTCAAAGGACATATGACATTCTTTCTTTTCTTTTCTTTTCTTTTCTTTTCTTTTCTTTTCTTTTCTTTCTTTTTTTTTTTTTGAGACAGGGTTTCTCTGTGTAGCCCTGGCTGTCCTGGAACTCACTCTGTAGACCAGGCTGGCCTCAAACTCAGAAATCTGCCTGCCTCTGCCTCCCAAGTGCTGGGATTAAAGGCGTGCGCCACCATGCCCGGCTGACATTATTTCTTTATGTGTGTGTGTTTATGTGTGTGTGTTCTCTGTGTGTTTGGAGGTCAGAGGACAACTCTCAGAAATCAGTTCTTCCCTTCCACCATGTGGGTTCCAGGGATCTGAACTCAGGTCATCAGGCCTGGTTAAAAGTCTTCCTCCACACTGAGCCATATCTTTGGTTCCCACATTATTCTGATCAAGGAACCCACTTCACAGTCAAAAGTACAATAGGCATGGTGGAGGATATTGCTTGCTAGCTGGCGTGTAGGCTCGCACCTGGCTAGTTTCTTAGACAATCCAGGGCTACCTACTCAGGGAATGGCGCTTCCCACAGTGGGCTGGGCCCTACTGAATCTATTAACCATCAAGATAATCCCCGTGAGAAATCACACAACGGCGGGTGATGAATAAATCTTGTGAGAGATGGGTTGGCAAGGATGGATGGACCAGGGAAGATTTTGTTTCTCTCTTTGGGTGGGGTGGGGAAGGGAAATGTCTCTTCATTTTTATTTTCTTCTGGTGACAGCATGGATATAATAGAGAATGTTTACTGAAGGATGATAGCAACTCAGGACATTGGAAGAGGATCCCTCTGGAGTCCAAATCCACTCCCGGTGTCCTCGATCTGTCCTCTGGGCTTAATCATAGGACTTACCAAGTAAGGTGGTGCAGGCATTCATAGAGATCATGGTTCAGGAATACACACGCTGAGAAATACTTTCTGCAGAGAAGTGTGAGTCAATTGCTTTCTTCTGTGATTCTTTAGCCCAGTGGCCTTTAAACCATAGTTTCTCTGTACAGACGGCCATTTCTTATCTCTTCCAATCTGCACAGGCAGCTCTCTCTGGCCCCTCTGAGGCTCTGGGAAGAGGAAGGGGAGGGCACCAGGAGAAGAAGTGTATGAAGAGGGTAAGGGGACAGTCATGCTCCCTGATCTGAGTTCAGGGCCAGGCTGACAGTAACTGCAAACAATCTGCCATTGCCCCAAGGGTTTCGAGCTGGCTGTAAAGAATTAGTGGCCAGGAAAGGTGTCTGACAATTGTTTTTCACCCAAGGTGCAGAGATTACAGACATTCAGTAGAGCCCATCTCAGATCCAGGCTGGCTCCTGGTGCTGGCTGGCAATCACCCCAAAGACATGTGTCTCTGGAGAGTGCTGGGAGTCAGGGTCTCTCCTGTTAGGGTGTACTCAGAGCCCATGTGTGTGCTGGCCTCCATGGTTTTCAAATAAAGCTAACTGGGTTGCTCTTTAGTGGCCCATCAAAGAGACCAGATCTCCTGCCCCGGTCTGACTCCTCCAACGCTCCCCTGGCTTCAGTATCATCTGGGACTACAGAGCAGATGCAGCAAGAGCAGTGAAGTTACAGGGGTGACAGCAGTCACCAAGGTTACAGGGACAGCAGTCACTGTTCACTGCTTCCCACTTTGTCTCTAACTTTATCAGCTGTATATCACTCAGCTGTGCCCCTGGAGATGTTAGTGGTGAGGCCTGAAGGCTGGGAGAGGGAGGTCTTCTGGGGCCCCACACAATTGTTCTGGGCTGGCGCAATGACTTTACATGGGGCAATGACATCAACGTGGATAATAGTTGCCACCTTATTGGCCAGCAGCATGTCCCTGTTTCCGGGAGGTCCTCCAGGGTGGAGAAATGCTCTCCTGCTCCTAGATACAAGATAACAATTTCTCCAGAGCTGGGTTTTTTTTTTTTCCCAGATGCCATATGCTGGCATTGTAAGCTATGGCCGAGCTGGCTAATTTCAACTGCAAATTTAACAAGATCAAGGATCACCCATGCGATGAGCTTGTGGGCATTCTTCTCATTGGTTATCTAGATTAAGATTAACTACTACTTCTTCTTCTTCTTTTTTTTTTTTTTTTTTTCGAGATAGGGTTTCTCTGTGTAGCCCTGGCTGGCTGTCCTGGAACTCACTTTGTAGACCAGGCTGGCCTCGAACTCAGAAATCCGCCTGCCTCTGCCTCCCGAGTGCTGGGGTTAAAGGCGTGTGCCACCACGCCCGGCTTAAGGTTAATTTCTGAGAACATCTGTAAGGATTAACGTCTGTAAGGATCACATTAATTGATGTGGGAAGGCCAGACCTTTGTGGGCGGAACCATTCCCTCCGCTTGGGTTCTGGAAAGCATAAAAAGGAGAAATCCAGCTGAAGGTACACTTCCATTCCTCTCTGCTTCCTGACTACAGATGCAGTGTGAGCAGCTCCCTCAAGCTCCTGCTGCCGTGATTTCCCCATTGTGGTGGACTGTAAGCTGCAACTGTGAGACGAACCCTTCTCCCTTGAGTTGCCTTTGTCAGGGTATTTTGTCACAGCAACAAGAAGCACGATGGTATTCTTGCCCCACAAGCACCAAAGCCGTTCCTATAGGGACATGCAGATCTGCTGCACCTGTCAGGAGCCCACACTGTCTGCCCCAATAGTGAAGCATTTTTGGGTAAGCATCCACAGGTTGGATGGTCTTAAGGAAGTAGTTGTATTTCTAGCTCCCCCCAACCCCGCCTCCCATCATTGTTAAACTCTGCTTGGAAAAAATGACAGTGTATTAGTAATCACTAAATAGGGTGATTAAAGACGATGTCAGGTTAATTAGGGTGGCTGGCGAGAGGCAGAATATTCCTTTTTTCCCACTCCACAGAGAGAGAGAAGAAAACCAGGAAAGTAAAGGATAGATGAATGTCTTGGTTTGAATTGTTCTGGAAGTAGATCCCGAGAGTAGGGATTCAGGCACATTTGGAGATCTGGGAGGTGTCCCAAGAAACCTGTAGGTTATGGCAGTAAGATGGACAAGGAAGATGAGACCTTTATGGACTATGTCTCCAGCGTCATTGGCTGAAGACAGTTTCAGGGATGTTCATCACCCTCTCTTGATTGATTTCACTTGGTGGTCAAGAGAGTCCTCACACTGGGAATGTGTTGTTGATGGCTGGTGGGCCCTTACTTGGCTTGTCCAGGCCCAGAGCATCTTACTTTATCTGCACGGCTGAGTCTTGGTTGATCTCTCTCCCAAGACCTATTCTTCAGCACCGAGACTGAACAGGTTAACTCAATAGCTTACCTCAGGGCAAAATTTAAGAAGGCATCAAAACAAATACACAAACCTAGCAATCAAATAGATTTTAATGCAATATGAAAAAAGAAAAGAAACAATACAAAAAAAACCCCAACAACAAACCTCATGATGAACAAACTATTAAAAGTTTTAATCAACAGGATCAGTGACCTTGCTGAGCTGAATCATATTGGAGCCTGAGGCAAAGGAAAAATCACTTCTACTGATTGTGTGCCTGATGGATTGTTATGTACAGTCTAACTTTTACAGTTACAGCGTTATTTCATTAAAGCATCTTGATTACTAACCTCTCCCCATCCTCGTCTTAGTCTGATTTCTTTCTTTTTTTTTTTTTAAGATTTATTTTATTTATTATATGTAAGTACACTGTAGCTGTCTTCAGGCATTCCAGAAGAGGGCGCCAGATCTCATTAAGGATGGTTGTGAGCCACCATGTGGTTGCTGGGATTTGAACTTATCACCTTCAGAAGAGCAGTCGGGTGCTCTTACCCGCTGAGCCATCTCACCAGCCTCTGATTTCTTTTCTTATAATGAAATTTACCCACAGACTGGGTAATCCACAAAGAATAGAGGTCTATTTAGTTGATCGTTCTGGAGATATGTGCCTGCCATCCCAGTTCTGGCTAGGTGGTAGGTGGGAGAACCCCTGGGGTTCGCTAGAGAGTCAGTGTAGCTGAATCAGTGAAGTCTGGGTTCAGTGAGAGACTGTGTCTCAAAAAATAAGGTAGAGAGCCATTGCAGAATACACGTGATATTGACTTCTGGCCTCTGAATGCCCCTCCCATCCCCCCAAACACGGTTGCAGACATTCATTGCATACAATAGAGCAAGGGCTGGTGAGGAGAAGAGACACAGACCATGATAAGTCATAGGGATGGAAAATGAGGGAACCTGCTTGACAGTTTCAGAAATGTATCTTGAGGCTGGAGTGATGGCTGAGCAGTTACATGTGTGCCCTGCTTTTGCAGAGGAGCCAGGTGCAGTGTACCATGCTAGATTTACAGCCTCCAATAACTTCAACTCCAGGGGACTCGGTCACCTCTGGCCTCCTTGGGTACTTTTACATATTGCCACATCTCAAATACATAATATAAAAACCAACCAACCAACCAACCAACCAACCAACCAACCAACCAAACCAACAAAAACACCATTTCCTTAGACAGTCAAAGCGATCCCCAATTTCCTAATATGTTCACTCACTTCTAGAGTATTTGTTATTTCTGGAGAGTTCTGGTAAATTTTGTGTAGCATTCCCTCCCAGTATCAGACAGAGCCCCGTGCTCTCTCCTTCCAGAGGCCACACTTGTCTTGGGCAATTCTGGCTTTCCCTATGTGATGGCTATTCTTGGTTGTCAACTACATCTGGAATTAACTGAAACTCAAGTAGCTGGGTACTGGATTTTTTTTTCCCTTGATTGAATCACTTGAGGTGGAAAGACCTACTTTAAATCTGGGCCTCTGCCTCTGTGACATGTCTTGTGGCAAAGGACATGAAGAAGGGAGAGTTTGCTCTTTGGCTGCCTGCCCTTGCTCTCATTGGCAAGTTCATTCCTTCATCAGTGTTAGAGCCTTACTTCCTCATGATTCTGGTGTATACAAGACCAGCTGAGACATCCATCATCTTGTGGACTGAACAACTACTGGATTCTTAGACTTTTCTTTAGAGACAGCCATGGTCAGACTAGCCAGACTGTAACCTGTAAGCCACTCCAATAAACCCCATATATAAATATATTCATTCTATCAACTCTTTTTCTCTAGAGAACTCTGACTAATATACCTGATGTGGTGGTTTGAATACACTTGGCCCAATAGGGAGCGGTACTGTTAGGAGGTGTGACCTTGTTGGAGGAAGTGTATTACTGTGGGGGTGGGCTTGGAAGCTCTGCCCAGTGTGGAAGACTTAATCTTCTCCTGGCTGCCTTCCAATCAAGATGCCAGAACTCTCAGCTCCTTCTTCAGCACCATGTCTGCCTGGATGCTGTCATGATGATAATGGACTGAACTCTGAACCTGTAAGCCAGTCTCAATTAATGGTGTCCCTTATGAGAGTTGCCTTGGTCATGGTGTCTCTTCATAGCAATGAAACCCTAACTAATATACTGGAGTAGGGCTGTTTTTCAATCCATGAAGCAAAGTTCATCCGGATTCCTGGTTTTTTGGAATCTTGGCTCAGTACAGGGTTTAGAGAGCTGTGAGGGAGAAGGGGAGGGGAGTCCAGACGTCCATCTAGATACCTGCAGCCACTCTTTTTCCCTCCGTTCACTCATGTGTCCATTGTGTGTGTGCATGGACATGTATATGTATGTCCACATGTGTGTGAGAACGTGCATTCGTGTGTGTGCTTGTAGTACAACCAATTTAAGCATATCCTCAACTAGCTTACAAATAAATGAGACTCAGACTATGGTTTTTAAATTTGGCTTTGACAATTACTGGGGAGTAACCTCTAAGTTACTTTTCTAACTGCAGCCTGGCTGCCTCCCCAGCAGTGTACCCCACATACCTGCTATTTCCTCCTGTCATATGTTCATGGTCCATCTCCTCTCATGGAGGCTTCCTCCTCTCCTTCCTCCTCCTCCTTCTCCTCCTGGTCTTTCTTCTCTCCTCTCTCTTCTCAACCAGGGAACTCAAAATCCACCCACCTCTAATTCCTCCAGTAATTGGCTATAGCCAATTTTATTTAACCAATAGTTTTAAATCAAGGAACAAGGTGTGCACAACAAAAGCTGGTAAGTGTGAGAAGTCACTCGTAGGCCTAGACCTTCAGGCACAGAATTTAGCATTGTAATATGCAGCAACAGACAAAACCTCAACAGTGCTTGTGTGTGTGTTTAGGTGTGTGAGAATACATGTGTGTATTCTTGTGTGTGTGCACGTGCATGTTGGTCAGAGGTTGATGGTAGACATCTTCCTAGAGTTCACTGATTGGTAGACTGATTGGTAGACTGGCTGACCAAGACGCTTGTGTTTCTGCCTCCCCAGTGCTGAACTCAATTTGCACAGCAAGCCCTTTCCCCACTGAGCCATCTCCCCAACTCCTACAGTGACTTTTTTTTTTTTTTTTGGTTTTTCGAGACAGGGTTTCTCTGTGTAGCTCTGGTTGTCCTGGAACTCACTTGGTAGACCAGGCTGGCCTCGAACTCAGAAATCTGCCTGCCTCTGCCTCCTGAGTGCTGGGATTAAAGGCTTGCGCCACCATGCCCGGCTACAATGACATTTTGATGGTTAGAACCAGCAGTTTCTTCCACTTGTGGAGCCTCCTCACCTGCCCTGACAGTTCCTTTGAGCTCATGTCTCCTCTCTTCTTGTGACCAGCTTCTCATTGGTCAGGTGATATCTCACATGCCCCCTTCAGGAGGTCTTCCCTGACCATCCTATCTAAAGAGGATCCTATTGGAAATGTTTATTTTAGAACTTCTTCTTCTTCTTCTTCTTCTTCTTCTTCTTCTTCTTCTTCTTCTTCTTCTTCTTCTTCTTCTTCTTCTTCTTCTTTTTTGTTTTTTGTTTTTCGAGACAGGGTTTCTCTGTGAAGCCCTGGCTGTCCTGGAACTCACTCTGTAGACCAGGTTGGCCTTGAACTCAGAAATCCACCTGCCTCTGCCTCCTGAGTGCTGGGATTAAAGGCGTGCACCACCACGCCCAGCCTATGATAGGTCTCATATGTTGGCTGTACCTGATAGGTCTCATTGTGACGTTTTGATACATGTGTATCACATACTCTACGGTCCCTATTGACTTCACAGACAGCAGAAGAGGACATCTGACTGAGCCCTTTTGGGAAAAGTTAGTTTCTGGGGCTGTGTCTCCTCAGTCTTTAGAAGCATCTGCGGTTAGAATCTCCAGAATGTAAAGACTCCAGGCTATGGAATGTGGACTCATATACCTTGGCTAGGATATTTCCAGCGGCCTCCTCTTTCCTCCTCCTTACTCCTCCTTCTCTTCCTCCTTTTCCTCTTCCTTATCTTCCTCCTCCTTCTTTTTGGTGAATGATTCTTCCTATATCTGTGGAGGATCAAGGGTAGGACCTTGTGATGGTTGATGCTGGTTGTCAACTAGACAACATCTCGAACCATTTAGAAGACAAGCCTCCAAACATGCCTGTGAATTACTTACATTAGCTAACTCCTGGGCATGCCCATAAGAGATTATCTAGATTAGCCTGGGGTGGGAGGACTCATCTTAACTGTGGGTGGCACCATCCATGGGCTGTGGTCCTGGACTGAGTAAAAAGGAGGAAGCCAGCTGGGAAGTTGCACGCATCACTCTCTGCTCTCTGATGGCAGTGTGACCAGCTGCCTCAAGCTCCTGTCACCACGGGTTACCTGCTGAGACAGACTGCTTGCTTGAACTGTGAGCCCAAATTCCTTGCTGAATTTCGCCCCAGCACCAAGGAAAGGGACTAATACAGGACTGGCCTCCTCCCAGAACCGGAGTGTGAGTGACACACACAGAGTCATTTCTGCTGTCGTGTCTGTCACAGCTTCTCAGTTTCCATGAAACAGGAACACAGGGTTTTCAGTCTTGTGCTTTGGGTATCTGGGGCTGGATGATTCCAGCTTGGGTAGTGCGAATGTCCTGTGTGTTCTAGGGTGCTTGGCTACATCTACCCACTAGATGCCAGTAGCAAACCCAGTTATGAAAACCAAAAGGTCTTTAGACTTCACCAAATGTTTCCAGGTGGCAGAGCGACATCTTCCCTCACCTTTCCCTGGAAACAGCTCCGGCAGCTCCTTATGCCATTGCTGGTGGTGTGAGTGAGACAGGCCCTGTGAGGTGCTCATGGTTACTGCTGGAATAGATTAAGGACTTAAGATGCATACATAAAATTTATTCATATTATCACACTGAGCACTGCAGGGATTTGGTGTGTATGTGTGTGTGTGTGTGTGTGTGTGTGTGTTTCACACAGGGGTACAGGTGAGAGTCCAGGAGAAGCCACTCTGGTACCATGGGTGTGCAGCAGTTACCTTGTCCACACTTCTAGATGATTCTGATGGTTCCATTTTCAGGAAATATGCAAACAAGTTGTTAAACATAGCTGTCCTTGAACTTGGCAGTAGCGATGTAGGAGTATTCACAGTCAGAGAATTGGCAAAGGCAGCGAGCAGAGCTGTAGTTTTAGAAGCTTCTTGGCTAGTGCTTGTACTCTCTCCTCTCCTCTCCTCTCCCCTCCCCTTCCCTTTCCTTTCCCCTCTCCCCTCCCCTCCCCTCCCCTCTCCTTTTCTCTCATCCTCTTTGAGACAGAGTCTCATGGCCATGAATTCCTGATCCTCCTGCCTCAGCCTCCTGAGTACCGGGACCACAGATGTGCACCGCCATGCCTGGCTGATGTTCTAATTAATTCATGAAATAACAAGATGCAGGGGTAGGTCTATTGACCACTGGCATATTTTGAAACAGTGATAAACATGATAATAGGTGCGGACATCAGCATGTAATAGCAATTGTAAATTGTCATGTGCTGTTTGCGTCCATTGAAAGCTGACTCTGAGGACAAGATGGGTCCCCTTGTCTCAGACTCAAGCACATTTACCTTAAGTGTCTTCAGAGACTCCTTTTCCTGGGGCAGGCTGGCCCTCTGACTTTGTCACAAGGGGGAAGGAGGACAACAGACAGCTATGGGTATTAAAAACATTGCACTCTTGAGAAGGGCTAGAAGACAGACCATTTACAACAGAGGCTACTATTGTTTATCCCATGATATAAAAGCATCTACAGTAGGGGGGAGAATAGCTGGAAGCTCACGCGTGGAGAGAACACACTGCCTGGAAATCTCCCCACTGGGAACTCGGCGCGGCGGTGTCTGCAGGGCTCCCTAGCCGTTCATCTGCTGGACACTTGATGTTTCCGATGGTTTGTTCTCTCTCTGCTGCTTGATATTTGTTCTTCTGCTTTTTCTTGATGCATGATTAATAAACTCACTTATTCAAATCCCACAGCATGGCTATTGTAGATCATTTCCAGACAGAACGAACCGGGATACGGTATCGGGATCTGTGATTTCTGCTGGTAGACATGTCACTCCACGTCACACCATGCCACCCTACACCATGTCACGTCACAGGCACTAGCTTGTTGCCCACATTTAGCTGTGATGGAAATGCAGAATTTAATTTTGGATTGTAAGAAAACATTTTTTTTTCTTTTTTTGGTTTTTCGAGACAGGGTTTCTCTGTCTAGCCCTGGCTGTCCTGGAACTCACTTTGTAGACCAGGCTGGCCTCGAACTCAGAAATCCACCTGCCTCTGCCTCCCGAGTGCTGGGATTAAAGGCGTGCGCCACCACGCCCGACCCGTAAGAAAACATTTAAAAAACTTTATGATCCACCCTCTCAAAAATTCTATGAATGGACCTCAGGTAAGATTTTTTGTTGTTGTTGTTGTTCTGAAGGTCAGCAAGATGGCTCATTTGTTAAAGGTTCTGTCCTTGCAATTTACGTGGTGGAAGGAAGAAGAAAGTTACAAAGGCTGTCCCTATGATCTCCACACATACCCCATGGCACATGTACACACACATGCTCCTCCCTCTCCAATAAATAAATGAAAAATAAAAGTGTTAGCTTAAGGGAAAAAGAATTTCTGCTCTGCTCTGGTCCTGGAGATGCAGGTCTGTAATTCAAAGAACTTGGCAGGCTGTGAGGCAGGAGGATTGCAAGTTTAAAGCCTGTCTGAGCTACAGAGTGAGTTCAAGGCCAGCCAAGGATACAGGGTGATACCTGATCTCAAAAAAAAAAAAAAAAAAAAAAAAAAAAAGACAAACGAGCTGGGCTTGGTGGCGCACGCCTTTAATCCCAGCACTTGGGAGGCAGAGGCAGGCGGATTTCTGAGTTCGAGGCCAGCCTGGTCTACAAAAGTGAGTTCCAGGACAGCCAGGGCTACACAGAGAAACCCTGCCTCGAAAAACAACAACAACGAAAAAAGACAGACAAAAAAGAAAAAAAGTACGAAGAGAGCTGGGCGACCTAGTTCATGGCATAATTCTTGTCTAGCTTGTTTGAGGGCTGCTGGACACATTGGATGTGGAAGTCAGACGGTCACTGCTTGGATGGCAAGTCGTAAGTGAGCTATGGGGATGAGAGTTTTCTCAACTCTTAAACTTCTCACATATTATGGTGGGAATAAAATAAACGGATGTAGTATTGATTTATTGAGGTGCTGGGGATTGTACCCAGGGCCTTGTGCATTCAGCTTTACCATTGGGCCACACCCTCAAAGACGTGTTTAAAGTACCTAGATCAGCTTGATACCTTGCTGCTGGGCAAACATCAGGAAGAAGGTCCTTTACTGCGTCTCTGAGTGTCTGCAGAGCTCCCTGCCTTTGAGCAGCTAAGGTTGGTGACAGATCACCTCCCAGATGGAGCTCCCGCCTCATCTCCACTTTCACTCTGTCTGGTTGAAATATTTGCAGTGTGTACGCTGGGCAGAACGAACAGAATTATGATTCCCTTTCCACAAATTGTGTCAAGCTTTCCATACTCACATGCCCGATTTTCCACCCTGTCTTCAACTATTACAAAATGTTTTCTTTCTCTTCCTTTGAGACAGTAGGCCAGGGGTCCCAGTGGGGACAGGGCATTGTGTTCTCCTCCCTTTACCTTCCCCAAGGCACAGCAAGCGAGGAACCACATTCTCCCTCTCCCTTAGCCTGGAAGTATCATTATTCCCTGGCACAGGACATTTTTCCAGCTCATTAGAATCTGGAGCTAAGATAAAGGAGGGCAGAACCATTAGGTAGCAATTTATATGTAAATGTGTAAGTTTCCAAAGGAGATTTGCCTCTTGTTCCTTAGCAAACAGTCAAGTTGGGACCTTCTGGAAAGCTCGAATCAGCGTCTTCAGTCCACACAGGGGCTCTGGAAATCTCAAGACCCCTCTGCCAAGTCTAAGCTCCTTGACTCCACCCAAAAGGAGACTGCACTAGCTTGTCTAGTTTTGACAGCAAAAATATCCTGTGAGAAGTAGCTTAAGGAAGGAAGGATTTACTCGGGCTCATAGTTCTAGCGTGCCATCCATCATAGTAGGTTGGGAGTGGGAGGTAGGTGTGGGATGGGTGGGAGTTGGAGGTATGTTGTCAGGAGCTTGAGGTAACTGGTCACTTTGTATCCTCAGGAGACAGACAGATGAATGAAGGCTGCTTGGTCACTCCACTTTCTTTTTGTTCAACCCAGGACCCCAGCCCTAGAATGTTCTGTCTGTGGTTAAGATGAGTCTTTTTTACCTTAATTAAACTCAATCTAGATGATCCTTTATAGGCATCCACTGGGCCAGCCTCATCTAGACAGTTCCTCATAGATGTGTGAGTCTAGCCTGTCAAGTAGGTAATATTGAGCACCACGGTGTCTGATGCCCAAGGTAGCACAATGAATAATGTGCAGGGCCAGGATTTAAGGCCCATAGATGACCCCATTCCAGGGACTTGGCCCTCAAAAGGAGGGGGCCCTTAGGCAAAGCCACAACCTCACTCTCTTCTTCCTTAAGAAAGTTTCTAGCCAGTTCAGGATGGTGAAAGGCAGTTTCCTTTGTCTTAATCTTCAGAGAGCCTTCTCTTTGACCAGGCTGAGTATATTCCTGACTTTTCTGTTGCTTTGATAAAATACCATGACTTAGGGCAACCCAAGGAAGATTTCATTTTGGTTATGGGTCCAGAGGGATGGTGGTAGAAGCAGGAATCTCAGAGACCTCCCTTCTCCACCTCGCGTGCGCGTGCGCGCGTGCGTGCGTGCGTGCGTGCGTGCGTGCGTGCGTGCGTGCGTGCGTGTGTGTGTGTGTGTGTGTGTGTGTGTGTGTGTGTATGCATCTGTGTGCATATGTATATGTGTGTGTGCATCTGTGTGTGAGTGTGCATATCCATATATGTGTATATGTGGATGTACATTTATGCATCTGTGTACACGTGTGTACATCTCTGTGTGTGTATATTTGTGTATGTATGCATCTCTGTGTGAGTGTGTGTATGGATCTGTGTGCATATGTGTATGTGTGTGTGTGCATCTGTGTGCATGTGTGTGTGTCATATGCATCTATGCGTATATGTGGATGTACATTTATGCATCTGTGTATACATGTGTGCATCTCTGTGTGTATATATCTGTGTATGTATGCATCTGTGTGCATATGTGTATGTGTGTGTATGAATTTCTGTGTATGTGTATGCATCTATGTACATGTGAATATGTGTGTGTGTATCTGCATGCATGTGTATGTGTATGCACCTCTGTGTTTTTCAGTGTGCGTACATATGCATCTGTGTGCATACGTGAATGTACATTTATGCATCTGTGTATGCATGTGTGCATTTCTCTCTGTGTGTATGCATCTGTGTGCATATGTATATGTGTATGTGCAGCTGTGTGTTTGTATGCATCTGTGTGTGTGTGTGTGTGTGTGTGTGTGTGTATGTGTGTGTGTATCCATGTGTATGTCAAGGGTCAGTGCACATGATATGGCATTGTTGTATTTTTCTGGAGTTGGTGCTCTCTTTCATTTTCACGTGGATTCTGGGGTTTGAACTTGTATTGTTAAGCCTGAGTTGTGAAGAGACTTTACCTGCTGAGCTATCTCGCCAGCCCATCACTTTAACTTTTGAGTGTGGTGAAGAGGGGAAAGGGAAGAGGCAGGAAGACGAGGGTCAACCCCCCCCCCCCCCTATCAGATCTCTAATTGTTTCAGAACAGCTCCTTCTTTATTGATTGTCTTTGTCAAAAATCCAGTCTCCCGTTGTGGCAGCGTCTGCTCCCGGGTCCTGTGCTGTTCTGTCTGGTGCATGTCCTAGCCTTACTCCCTGCTCCTGGGTCATGTGCTGTTTTGTCCGGGGCATGTCCCAGCCTTACTCCCTGGGGCAATGCTATAGTCACTGCGGCATCACAGAGAATGTGTCAGACGAGGTGGTCCACATGTGTCCTTTCCACAGGATCGTTTTGTAGATCTGCATTTCTTTATACATTTTAGAAACTATTTGAAAAATCCTACAAAACGGTTGGGTAAGTATGGCTGGAAGGCTTTAAACCCTGCAGGTGACATCAAAAACCCTGACTATTCCAGTCAATGAGCTGGCCATGTCTCTCCATTTGTTTAGTGAGTCTTTAACTCTCTGTAATATCTTGTGGGTTTCAGTGTAGTTTTTATTTTCAATAGAGGAGATGTCATTTGTTATATTTATTTCTAAGTATGGCATGGTTTCTGACAATACAATAAATGAAATTGTTTTTCTTATTTCATGTTCCAATTTTTTTCACCATTAGAATGTAAAATGTGATTGATTTTGGTATATTGTTATTGTAGTTACAAGTTTTCTCTTTCTCTCTCTCTCTCTCTCTCTCTCTCTCTCTCTCTCTCTCTGCTTATGAGTTTTCAAAGCTGGTTTTAGAGCCGCCTTAAGATTTTCTATATAAGCGGTCATTTCATCTCTGTAGAAAGACTGTTTCACTCCTAATTCGTCTGCCAGTTATTTCTCTTTTCTTGCATCACTGGCTGAGATCTCAATGCAATGTTAAACAGTACGGGGGGGAAATAGATAGCCTTACCTTATTTCAAGTTTTAGCAGGAAGTTTTTTATTATTTTATTTTATTATTTTTTTATAACTTCAAAACAAAACAAAACAAAACAAAACAAAAAACCCCTCCAAAACCCAGCAGTCACTTTATTCTTAAGTTTGTACTTTACAAAACCTAAAGGAAGAAGTCCCTGGGGAGAGATGTGGAGACAGTAAGAGGGGAAGGGGATGAGGAACAAGCCCGCTCATCTGGGGCATCAGGCAGACGCTAGGTCCGGGCAAACGCAGTAGGGCCTTGCATACTGGCTACATAAAGCTTAGCTGGGTGGCCTGAGAGTGTTTCAGCCCTGAGACTGTTGTCATTTGATAGTGAGCTTCTGGCCAAGGCTTCAAAGGACATGGACTTCTGCCAGGCCAGGGAGATGGCCAGCAGCAGGTAAGGTACCCATCTAGGATCTTCAGGGTGCTTTCCCGCTCCTTCAGGGTCTTTCAGGTCTAGTTCTTTTCCTTCTTTGCGGGGGATGCGCTTCTTCTGCCGGGCAGCCAGGATCTTTCAGAAGGCATCCATGACCTTATTGTCTGCCATGTGGACGGACCCGCTGCCTTAGCTCCTGCTGGCTCACCACCTCCTGCCGGCTCACCACCTTCTTTGCCAACCTCAGCAGGTTGTGCTTCTTGGTGCTGTTGTGTGCACAGAGTGCCTTCAGTTCAGCCTGCCTTTTGTGCAGCTCAGCAAGGACCTCATCCTTTGAGTCCTCTGCAGGCTGGTCCTCAGACTCCAGGAGGCAATCAGCTCTCCAGGGACTTGGTATGTGGCAACTAAAAGGCTTGTTCTGATTGCCGGTGTGTGTGTGTGTGTGTGTGTGTGTGTGTGTGTGTGTGTGCTTGCTCCAGCTGCCCCTGATTCTTTCCCAGACATGTCAGGAATAGGCCAGTCCTCCAAAGGGGAGATAATATTTTTTCTCTACTAGGGCCTGCAGCAGGCGCTGTGTCAGGGCACCAAAGGGACACCAGGACAACAGTCTTCTGGCTGTTCATGCTGGGCCTCAAACGTCTTCAGCAGGGCATCCACACCTTTTGTGTCCAGTTCTGTCAGAGGCCTTTCTTCTTGTCGTCCACAGCTGCTGCCCCAGCCCTGTCCTTCTGCCCCTCTAGCAGCCCATTGTTTCTCCCTTATCCACACTACCAGGATGAGCTCTCCAGCATTGCCCCAGCTAGGCTGAGCAATGCCACCCTTGGCAAAAGGCAGGTCAGCTCTCTTGTTCTCATGCCCTTGGGCCTGGCTTACCCATTCCCACACCTCCAGAGCCAACTCCACTGTGACACCCAGACTCCTAAGACCCACTTTCCCAAGTGCCGCAGCCAGTGAGGAGCTGGGCTAGCTTTTCTGCTCTCATTCCCCTTGGGGCTGCCTCACTAGTGCCTTCACCATCAGGGCCAGCTCCACTCTGTTGTCCTGGTGAGGTTCAGGGCCCACTTTCTTGAGTGCTACTAGTGAGGTTCAGAGAGAGGCAGGGATAGCTCTCCTATCTTGAGGCCAGCTCTCCCAACTACTGCAGGTATTCAGGGGTGATGGGGGATGGGGAAGGGCAGAGCATTACCCCCTCTCCCACTCCACCGCACACGCCAGATGAGTGACAGGCTCACCAGCCCCTGTCATAAGGGCCAGCCTACTGAGCTGCTCAGGCAAAGCAGGACTTGCCCTCCTGGGAGCTGTTGCTGGGGAGGGGAGGGGACAGATCAGCTGCTCTCATGACCCTGAGACCAGGTCTCTGGACTGCCTCAGGGGGTGAGGGGTGAGAGGGCAGAGCAGGACAACTTTTATATTTAATTTCTAAGTAGAATGTTAACTGCTGCCTTTTGATGATGTCAGTAGCCTTATCAAGAATGTTCCCTTTTAATTTAGACTTGGTGGAAGTTTCTTTTCTTTTCTTTTCTTTTCTTTTCTTTTCTTTTCTTTTCTTTTCTTTTCTTTTTTTTCTTTTCTTGCTTGTTTATTTGTTTGTTTCCTCCTCCTCCTCTCTCTCTCTCTCTCTCTCTCTCTCTCTCTCTCTCTCTCTCTTCTTTTTTTCTTTTTGAGATGGGTCTTATTTTACTCAGGATAGCTTCAAATTCCTGGGCTCAAGCAATCCTCCTGCCTCAGCCGCCTATGTAGCTGGGAAAATGGTGGTTGTAAGATAATCCATGAGAGAAAATTACAGACTACCATGACTATGAGGCTAAATATGGCTTTATTTAAGGCGGTGACCAACAATAGGCTCCTGTCACAAAGAACTCTTTTTTTTCTTTCTTTTTATTAGATATTTTTAAATTTACATTTCAAATGTTATCCCCTTTCCTGTTTCCCCCTTTGAAAATCTCCTAGCCCCTTCCCTCCCCGCCACAAAGAGCTCTTACTACAGAATCTCAGGGATACAGCATTTACAAATGCCCTTGATGACATCATCTTCAGGTGTAGGTCAGGGGAATCTTGTAACATTTATTTTGGTTTTATGTTTAGCAGTTGTTTTGGTTATACATCTGTGCAATGGTCAGGGTCATGGGAAGTCCTGAATGTGTTAACCAGGTGGACATGACTGTTCAGGGGGTTTAGGGCCCTCCGAGCTGAAGTGACAGGTAGTTATGAGCCTGATGTTCATAAAGAATACTGGTTTAGAAATTTATTTTTAAAACTTCACTGTCGGGCTTGTCAACAAGATACGTTAAGTCTCACGAAATGGGTTGAGAAACAGTCTTTTCATTTCGTGAGTTTGCATGTTAACTATTTCTTAATGAAAATCACCGTTGAAACCACATAGAGTTCTTTCTATGGGGAAATTGGCTCTGTTTGTGTTTATTTAAATGATTGTTTTTATACTTTCAATCTGTGTGGGGGTTTAAGTCAGATTTTCATCACTATAGTAAAATATCTGAAAGGAACAGCTTAGGAAGAAAAGAGGTTTATTTAGCTCACGGCTTGAGGGTTCTAATGGCATATGGCAGGCTCAGGGAGGGTTGCCCTAGCCTACACAGCACCATGGTAGATAACAAAGGTAGGAACGTGTGCAAAAAGCCAATTTGATCTCTACACAGCAAGCAGAGGGACCTGGTGTAGTTGGGCTTATGTTTTCTAAAAAAAAAAAAAAAAAATCTATGCTTCATCTCTTAAAGGTTTTACAACCTCCCAGTACAGCCTACAGACCCAGGGTTTTGAACACATGAATCTTGGGGAAAGGGGTGGGGGGTGGTTCACAAAAGCCTTTCCCTCTCAAGGCAGGCTCTCCCGTCTTTCTGATGTTGATCTAGGTTCTTTTTCTTTTTGGTCAGTTGAGATAGAGGTTATGTAGTTATTACAAAACTGGGTCTTGAGCCAAGGCTCTCTCCATGCTGCTGGTTCTCCCTGACCCAACAGCCTAAGCCTCTTTTCTCCCATTTCGAGCTGGTGTGCTTGTGGGTCCCACTGAGTTTCACAGGCTAGCTTTACAACTCACACTCTCTGTTGCCCAGCCAGGCCTTGAACTTACAATCCTCCAGCCTCAGCCTCCAGACTAGCTGGAAAGAGTTGTACGGTTAGGTCTAGCTATTGCTTTTATTCATCTCTTCTGAGAATCCAACTTTGGTTTTATAAACTTTCCCCTGTGTCTTATCTTCTATGTTGTTTCTTCCCTTGGTTTAATACTTTTTACTCTCTTGAGTTTAGGTTGCTCATTTTATGAAGTCTTACAACTGAAGTCTCTAAAACACTACCTCCCACAGATTCTTGGTACATTGTTTCTTTACTATTCATATACACAGCCTCAAAAATTTCCTTGAGATTTCTCTTCATCAACCCAAAGGTTCTCTACGCTTGTCTCTTAATATAGGTGACAGCCTTTTTGTGGTTATGTTGAACACCTGACAGAGAAGAGCTCAAGGGAGGAAGGGCTTATCTGGATCACAGTTTCAGAAGTGCCAGTCCGGGGTCAGCTTGCTGTTGTTTCTGAGCCATTGAGGGCAGAGCAGTACTGTGGAGGACTGGGCATGATCACACCATGGCTGCCAGGAAGAAGGGAGAGAATCGGCCAGGAAGGTTGGACCTGAAGGACACACTCCTAGCGACCTACTTCTTTCAGCTAAACCCCAGCTTCCAGTTTCTAGAACTCAGAGTGGTACCACCAACTGACAAAGCTTGTGCTAATGCTGGAACCTGATGAGGGAGCACTATTCAACTATTTTCACCTCCAACTATTTGCTATTGATTTTCTTTTTTTTTTTCCCTTGTTCCGGTCAACCCCGCTCGCTCTGCTCGACCCCCCGCTCGCTCCGGCCAGCCCCACTTGCTCCCGGCCGCCCCCGTACGGCCTCCGCTTGTTCCAGCCAGCCCCGCTCGCTCCGATCGGCTCCGCTTGCTCCGGTTTGGCCCCGCTCGTTCGGGCCATCCCCGTTCGGCCCAACTCGCTCCGGCCCTGCTAGCTCCGGCGTCCCCCGCTTGCTCCGGCCGTCCCCGTTCGGCTCCGCTCGCTCCGGACAGCCTGGCTTGCTCCGGTTGGTCTCTCCGGTCCAAGGATTCATTTCTTATTATTCTTCATAAGTACGCTGTAGCTGACTTCGGACGCACCAGAGGAGGGCGTCAGATCTTGTTACGGGTGGTTGTAAGCCACCATGTGGTTGCTGGGATTTGAACTCATCACCTTCGGAAGAGCAGTTGGGTGCTCTAACCCGCTGAGCCATCTCACCAGCCCTGCTATTGATTTTTCAATTTACTTCCATAGTGATCAGAACATACTCTTTGCATTATTTCAACTGAACTTCTCAAGACTTCTTTTATGGCCTAGAATATATGGTACCTTTTGATGAATATGTTATGAGATCTTTGAAACAAATATGCATTTTTGCTATTACTATTCTGTAAGTTTATATTAGATAGAAGTGGTTTATGGCATTTTCTACTCTTCTACATCTTTAATGATTTTGTTAGATTTATTTATCCTGTCAGTCGCTGAGAGAGGTGTCTTACAATTTGTCAGTTTCGGTTTCATTGATTTTGAAACTATTATTAGACAGAATTAGGATTTTTTGATGTCTTTCTGATTAAAATGAATTAGCTGATTATCACAAAATACACTTATTCTAACTAACTAAGTAACTAACTAACTAACTAACTAACTAACTAACTAACTAGCTGTTTTTGATGTGCAGGCCTCCTGCTTCAGCCTCCCAAGTGCTGGGATTAATGAGCCCACTCTCCACTCCCCGGACACCTGTTTTTGATATAGCAGAGGTTTTAATCGAGGGGACACTTAGGAAAAGGACAGAACAATTCCAAGACACTCAAGAGTCAGGACAATAGCTGTACATCTGACTTCGGTGGCTATTGCTTCTTGCTTAAACAGTATTTAATCTCTCATGTGTATGGGTGTGTGTGTGTTTGTGTGTGTGTGTAGCATGTGCCATAACACATGTGAGGTCAGAGGTCAGAGGTGAGAGGTCAGAAGTTAGTGAACAACTTCACGGAGCTGGCTTTAGTGTGGTTTCTGAGCATAGGACTTGGGTTGTATGTAAGGCTTGAATGGCAAGTGCCTTTACTTGCTAAGCCATCTAACTGCTTCCCAGTCCTTCTTCCTTTCTTCTTCCTCTCTTCTTCTCTCTCTCTCTCTCTCTCTCTCTCTCTCTCTCTCTCCCTCCCTCCCTCCCTCCCTCCCTCCCTTCCTTCCTTCCTTCCTTCCTTCCTTCTTCCTCTCTTCTGTCTCTCTGTCTCTCTGTCTCTCTGTCTCTCTGTCTCTCTCTCTCTCTCTTCCTTTCTTCCTTCTTTCTTTCCTTTTTCTGAGTCTCATGTAGTCAAAGCTGGATTCAAACTCCTTATAGCCCAGGACGTCCTTGAACTGATTCTTCTGCTTTACCTTACCAGCGCTGGGGCTACAGGTATACATGTACCACCAGGGTTTGGGAAGTTCAGTGGCTTCTGATAATACCTTATTTGCAGGGTTCCAAACAATGCCCTTTTATCCTTTGTTTTGACTGATTGATTTGTATTTTATGTGCAGAGGTGTTTTGTCTGTATGTATGTCTGTGGACCAAGGGCATGCAGCACCCACAGAGGCCATCAGATCCTCTGAGCCTGGAGTTATAGATGGTTGCGACCCACAGTGTAGAGGTGTGAACCACTGTGTGGGTGCCAGGAGTTGAATGCAGGTGCTCTTACCTGCTGAGCCATCTCTTTAGCCCCCTATCTTCTTCAAAGGCTTTTTAATTGTTATTTTTATTTTGTGCGAATGAGTGTTCTGCTTACGTGTGTGTCAGTGTACCATGTGTGTGTTAGACCACCTGGAACTGGAGTAGCAGACAGTTGTGANAGACATGCTTTGCAGGAAATAAGGTTCCTAATCTCAACTGTCAGAGAGTGAACAGGTTTACATCTGGGAAAGAACTTAGGTTAAATTTTAGAGGATTTTTTTGAAGTTAAAAATGTTCACTTTATCTAAGGCTCTTAAGATTATTATTGTTATTATTATTATTAATGTGTGTGCACATGTATGTGCCCATGTGGGGATCAGAAGAGAACTTTCAAGAGTTCATTAGCTCTGTCTATACTGCTTCTGAGCAGGGTGTCTTGTTTCGGCTGTGCTGTGTGGACTAGATTAGCTGGCCTCTAAGCTTCCTGGTGAATCGCCTGTCTCTGCCTTTCATATCGCCGGAGAATGGCTGGCATTACAGATTCGAACCACCGTATTCTTCTTTTTTTTTTTTTAAGATTTATTTTATTTATTATATGTAAGTACACTGTAGCTGTCCTCAGACACCCCAGAAGAGGGAGCCAGATCTGGTTACCGATGGTTGTGAGCCACCATGTGGTTGCTGGGATTTGAACTTATCACCTTCGGAAGAGCAGTCGGGTGCTCTTACCCACTGAGCCATCTCACCAGCCCCCATATTCTTCTTTTTAAGTGGGCTCCAGGGATCGAACTCCACCTGTCAGCTTTGGGCAACAGTCCTCTTTCCTCCCTTAGCTAACCCATATTTTCTTTCAGATCAGTGTGAATTGATGTGGTATTTGCCTGAAACTTATTCTGTGCCAGTGAGAATTCTGAGATGTAGAGAATCAGAGACGTGTTGAAAGGTACAAAAGATTTATTGTGGAATGACATCTGTGCCAAGAAATGTGACAGCGGGGCGGGGCAGGAGGAGCCACTGCATAATGGCGCATTTAAAGACTACTGCTTAATTGCCCAAAGAGCCCAGAGCCGCAGTTCCCCAGTAAAGGAAGGTCCCAGCTTGCAGAATTGGCTCAGCTCCCGTGTTTTTCTCTTGTTCAGAGACTTGAAGCCACCCAGAGACAACAGGGCTGAAAATAAGCTGTTGGCCCACCTTCCCCTTTGCTGGCACAATGGCTTTGAAACGCCTGAACTCGGCTAGGCTGAAAGGATTGCCTTACCCATAGATTTCTTGTTGGAG
The DNA here is from genome assembly GCA_902729485.2 of Mus minutoides. Classification (NCBI taxonomy): domain Eukaryota; kingdom Metazoa; phylum Chordata; class Mammalia; order Rodentia; family Muridae; genus Mus; species Mus minutoides. Next base: position 35,268 of record CACVCL010030586.1, read on the forward strand.
TGAGCCATGAGGGAGGTTCTTGTGGGAGATCCAGAGGGCAGAGGTGAAGCGGAAACCATTTGTAGCTCACACGAGGCCTCTTATCTGCAGGCTCACCTTTGAGTTCCTGCATATCCACAGTGCCTTTCCTTCATCTACAGTGTGAACGCCTTTTAGCTAAGCAGCCGCCCTTTTCTCCACAGACTTAACGAACTATTCAAATCGTTCCTTAGTTCAGGGACTGTTCTCCCGTCGTGTGTCTGATTAGTGTCTGTCTTCTGACTTTATTTTGTCTCCACCTGGAATACCTGTTCACCATGTATTAGGATTGCTGGTTTTTTTCCCTCTCAATCTTTCATCTTTTCCTTTATAACTTTTATTATCGTTCTTCTTCGAGCTTTAATATATTTATACTTCCAGGTCTTTGAGTCAGGGCTCAAAAAAAACAGTGTCATTACATCATTGTCTTGGTCTTGTCTTCTTCTTTATTTATTTATTTATTTTTTGGTTTTTGAGACAGGGTTTCTCTGTATAGCCCTGGCTGTCCTGGAACTCACTTTGTAGACCAGGCTGGCCTAGAACTCAGAAATCTGCTTGCCTCTGCCTCCCGAGTGCTGGGATTAAAGGTGTGCACCACCACACCCGGCAAGGTCTTGTCTTTAATCTAGCTGTGTGTGTGTGTGTGTGTGTGTGTGTGTGTGTGTGTGTGTGTGTGTGATGGGCTTTGGAACTTCTTCTTCTTTTTTTTTTTTTAAAGATTTTATTTTATTTATTATATGTAAGTACACTGTAGCTGTCTTCAGACACTCCAGAAGAGGGCGCCAGGTCTCGTTACGGATGGTTGTGAACCACCATGTGGATGCTGGGATTTGAACTTATCACCTTCGGAAGAGCAGTCGGATGCTCTTACCCGCTGAGCCATCTCACCAGCCCGCTTTGGAACTTCTTATAGCCTACTATTTTTTTTTTTTTTTTTTTTTTTAAATTTAGGTGCTGATCTGCCCCTTCAAACTACAGTTCAGTGAACCTGTGCTGTCTGTCCTGTCTCCCCTGTCTTCCCCTCCTTTGCTCCTTTGGAATCCCTCTGCTGAGATGGTGCCCATTACAGTCTGCTTCTCAGGCTTTAGGTTGATACCAAGTGCCTGCTGTGCAGAGTGCTAGCCACCAAAGAGAAGAGTTTGCAAGGAGCGACTTTATTCAAACGGCTGCCAAATGTGAGACAGAGGGAGGTTTCCCTCTCCAATAGGCCTTGTCGAGGACAGAGTTTAGGGATGTTTTGGGGACAAAGAAGGCACTGGCCTTGAGGTGTGGGGAAAGGTGATTGGAGGCAGGGCAGAGTAGAGATGCCCTGTGCATACGTGAGCAGACTTCATAAGACATGCATAAGACATGCATACAGGAGGTAACACTGTTACAGGCTGAGTGTGAAGTTTGGGGGGACATCCTGATTTGATGTTTGTCCATCAGACACCTGAGCAGGTCCAGGTGAAGGGTTGGTGGTCTCATCTCATTTGAGCTAGGCTAGGCTACCCCCAAATTCCTGACAAATGTCTTCCCAGTCCTTACCAAGCTGACTGTGCTGCATAGACGTCCCATTAATGCAGAGTCCATTCCTCGGTTGACAGGGCTCTGTGACTTGTTCAGCTGAGCGACCATTTCTTCTTAAAGCTTAAAGTTTAAAGCTCAGTCAGAGAGCAAAGGAAGACCTCGAGGCCACAGGGTTGGCTCGGCCTTTTCTGCTTCTGTAATGGCCAGGAAGCATCCTCAGAGGAAGGCAGACAAGGGATCCCTTCTTCCTCCTTCTCTTCTCCTCTTCCTCCTCCTACCTTCTCCCCTTCCTCCCCTTCCTCCTCCTTTCCCATCTCTCCCATATTCTGGTTTATGATATGTAACCCAGGTTGGCCTTGAACTGGCAATCTTCTGTCTCAGCCTCCTAAGTGCTGGGATTTTATGTGTGCCACCACACTGGGTCTAGATTGGATCATTTCTATTGGCCTGTCTTTAAGCTTGTCAACTATTTAATTTTCTTTTTTCTTTAAGCGCTTGTTAAACTTACTCAGTGCACTAAAAAGGTGAGTTTAAAGTTTTTTCGTAAGTTAAGATCATCCACTTGTTTATTTTCTGTATTTTTCAATCAGCTGAAATCTCTTATTCGTTCATTAAGGTAAGGCTTACTTTCTTTTTTATAATTTATAATAATAATAATAGTAATAATAATAACGGCTGATGGTATTATCCTCTCACCCATGTGTGTGTGTGTGTGTGTGTGTGTGTGTGTGTGAGTGTGTGTGTGTATGTATGTGTGTATGTGTGTGTATGAATGTATGTGTGTGTGTGTTTTGGTATGCATGTACCACAGAGATTGTGTGCAGCATAAAAGACAACTTTTGGGAGTTGGTTCTTTCCCTCCATCTCTTGTTTCTTCTCTTGAGGCAGAGTCTCTCATGATCTCTACAATACCATGTATTCCAGATTAGCTGGGACCCAGGGCTTTTGAGGGACTGTCAGCCCACAGGAGGTCTCTCTGCTCCTCTCTCTGCAAAAACCCAGACTTGCTGGTGGGTTATTGACACCACTTTAGCATCTTTTCAGCTTTCTGACACCGTAGTCTCCCGCAGGGCCCACAGATCTGGAAAGACCAGCTTTTTGCTGGAATGGCCACTTTCACTGGTACTTGGAGCAGCTTACTGGTTAATTGTCTAAAAGCTTTGAGCCCCAAAGCAGTGTTTTCTGTAGAAACCGGGTCTCAAAGGCAACAGCCTGGAACTGGATGGGAGAAGAGGTGAAAAAACGGAATCCGATCCTGTTCTACTGTGCTCAGCAGACTTTCACCAAGAGTTACCTAAATATTAAAGACTTCCTGCAGAGCGGGCATGAGTCAAAGATTTAATGGGACTGAGTAAAGCCCCTTCCATCCCCCTTCCTTCTCCTCTTTCTCAGTCTCTCTTTCTTCATATCTGGCTTAGAGCTTGGTATGTAACCCAGGTTGGCCTTGAACCGGCAATCTTCTGTCTCAACCTCCTAAGTGCTGGGATTTTATGTAGGTCACCACACTGGCTGCAGATTGGATCATTTCTATCAGTCCGTCTTTAAGCTTGTCAACTGTTTTGTTTTCTTTTCTTTTCAGTGCTTGACAAACTTACCCAGTGCACTAAAAAGTCAGTTTTAAAGTTTTTGAGTAAGTGAACTGGGATCACAGGTACTTGTCACCACCACACCCAGTTCCTGCAGCGTTGGTGACTGAACCAGGGTTTTGTGCACTCTGGATAAGCACACTACCAACCAAACTACATCCTTACCCATGCCACCCCCTTTTTTAATTTAGGAAAACATGCAAAACCCACCTTCACAACCATCTCAGCCTTCATTTTATAGGACACAGCATTTCCCCGAAGCTACCAGCAGAATCTTTTCTGCCAGCCACCAGCTCTGTAGGAGGAATGAATCCATAATCACCTCTCTATGGGAATGAGGTCGATTTCAATGACTATCTAATAAAGGGCTAAATTCAGCATTAAAAAAAATCCCAGGATCTCAAGGAGCCCTAGAGGCAAAAGGCAAAGAAAATTTGATCTGATGGAAACAGACCTACCATTTATTTATTTATTTATTTATTTATTTTTAAAAGAAGGCTTTCTTATTTTTACACTCCCAGCACAAAACTCCATTTTCAAAACTGTAGGTGGGTTTATCAACAAATCTTTCTTTAAGGCATCGAATGTAAAACCGACTATATAGCCGGCAAAGACTCGCTGTTACCACACATTCTGAGACAGTCCAATTTAGTGAAGGGGTCTGAATCAGTTAGGAAAGATGGTTATGTAACTCTGACACGCTTAATCACCCTCAACGCAAAGTCAGCTGGGAAATTCGTTTACCTCCAGAGTCTGGGGATTTCACGTGACAAGCTGATAGAGGAAATTCATTGCCCGTGTCATCATCGGTAGATCGCTTCACAGAATCAAACACCTCCTTCTAATGTCAGTCCTGTTTGTTGGTGGGGGGTGCACTTCTCTGTCATTGTCTGGTCATTGCTGGTGTTTGTACATCGGATGAAGCAACTCACTCTCTCTACTCTTAGGCTGAGCAATGGTTGTGATGTGGAGACTGAGGCTTGGGAGAGCCTTGGCCAAGGTTTCAGGGCTGAGCACAGCTCTCTATGACTCTTGTGGGTGAGCTCCAGGGCCATGTCCCAATGATGGTGGACAGCGTTCCAAGGATGAGACCTGTCTTCCATAGCTCCCTGTCCTTACATCTGCACACACATGTGCGTGCACACATGCATTAGCATGCACGCATACACATGAGTCGTTAATGACTAGTTCTCTTTTCCATGTATGGCCACGTGTTTGGCATTCATTCGGTCCAAAAAAAAACGTGAGAAGAGCTGGGTGCGCTGTTCAGTCTAGAGCATTTGCCTAGTATTCATGAGGCTTTGGGTTCTATCCCAGAAGCAGAAAAAAGAAAAAAACAACCCACAAATATAAGTGAAGAGACTTTTCTATTTTGAAGAGACTGTTAATATACTACTCTCAGATGCGTTTGAGATTTGTTTCCCGTAACAAGTGCCAGGGATTGACTGGCCTCTGCCATAGTTAGTTTCTCTCAACTCGACACAAACATAGACATTCATAGAAAGGAGTCGCAGTTGAGGCCCTGCTGCCGTCAGACTGCTCCGTGGGCATGTGCCATCACACTGCTCCGTGGGCTTGTCTCTGGGGGCATTTTCTTGATTGCTGATTGATGCAGTTCGCTGTGGGCCGTACCATCGCTAGGTAGGTGGGCCTGGGCTGCGGAAGAAAGGTAGCTAAATAGGTCAGAGGAAGCAGGCCGGTAAGAGGCATCCCGCCCCATCGTTCCCTGCCTTAGCTCCTGCTGGAGCTTCTCTCGATGCTATAACCCGTAAGTCCAGTATGTCTTCTTCTCCCAACTCGCCCGTGGCCGTGATACTTATCATAGCAGGAGAGAAGAGAAGCAAGGCCTTCTCTTACGTTATACACCAGATTCCAAGCACTTTGTATACTCTTCTGCTAATCTCATCGTGGCCTTATGATGTACAATTGTTTCCAGTTTCTACAGGACAGGGAAACTGTGGCCCAGAAGTCACAATTCCTAATAGACAGTGCCATAGTTTCTCTGTTCCCAACACCTTTAGCATCTTAGCAAATATTTTTTTTTTGTGCTCCCAAGGCTAACACAAAGGCTTACTAAGTTTTTAAAAAAGTTATTTATTTGTAATGTGTGTGTGTGTGTGTGTGTGTGTGTGTGTGTGTGTGTGTGCCAGTGCCTTGTGTGTGTGTGTGTGTGCCAGTGCCTTTGGAAGGTATTGGATCTCCCTGGAGTTACAGACAGTGGTAAGCTAGTTGGTGCTGGGAAGGGACGGAACTGCTGTTCTCTGGAGCAGCAGTGAGCACTCCCAGATGCTGAGTCATTCCTCCAACTCTGAAATAGTTTTGGTTTTTAAAATTAACTAGTTAGGCCCAAATAGCGCATATTTGTGTCCTAAAAAGTCAGAAGCCATTTGAAAGATCAACTCTTTTAAGTTGAAAAAGATTCATATTTCATGTCTAATAACTAGAGCCACATAGCGATAGGTTGTGTGTGTCATCGCAACTCTTCAGAGTTTAACATTAGCCTCGCAGTTTCACACTGCTGTCATGGCTAATCTTGGTTCTCAACTTGACTACCTCTGTAAGGCCAAGCTGCCAGGCACTCGGGGTTTCTCTCTCTCTCTCTCTCTCTCTTTCTCTCTCTCTCCCTCCCTCCCTTCCTTCCTTTCTTTCTTTTCTTTTAATTTATTTATTATGTATAAGTACACTGTAGCTGTCTTCAGACACACCAGAAGAGGGCATCAGATCTCATTATGGGTGGTTGTGAGCCGCCATGTGGTTGCTGGGATTTGAATTCAGGACCCCTGGAAGAGCAGTCAGTGCTCTTAACCGCTGAGCGGTCTCTCCAGTCCCCGGGATTTTCTTAGTCAGATTATTTGTAGCAGGAAGACCCCTCCTATATCCGGGCCATACTTTCTGGTAGCAGCCTTCATAGAAAGACAAGGAAGGAGGAAATTTTGCTTTTTACCTGTTTGTCCTCACTCTCATTGGCAAGTTCAAAAACCATGTCACTGTGGCAGCTATTAAATCTAAATCCTGGATTCCAATGCAGACTGAAAAGTAGCAACTCTCCAGGAATCCTCCTGGACTTCAGCTCCACATTGCTGTACATCACCAAAGGAAGTCAGGACTGGAACTCACACAGGGCAGGAACTTAAAGTAGGAGCTGATGCAGAGGCCATGGAGGGATGCTGCTTACTGGCTTGCTTCTTCTGGTTTGCTCAGCATGCCTTCTTATAGCACCCAGGACTACCAGCCCAGGGATGGCACCACTCACAATGGGCCCTCCCAGCTTGATCCTTAATTGAGAAAATGTCTTACAGCTGGATCTCATGCAGGCATTTCCTCAAGGGAGACTCCTTTCTCTGTGATAACTCCAGCTTGTGTCAAGTTGACACACAGCACCCAGCCAGTACAGCCACCTGCTGTCATGAGTTTCTTACACGGAGACAGAATGATCTCTTTCCCCCTTCTCTTCTCATAAGGTCATGACCTCAGCAAGAGGCCCCCCCACTCATGACACTGCTTAGTTACAACTCCTTCTCCCAGGACTATATTTAAATACCATCACAATGATGGTGAGGGCAACAGAGGAGGCACGGTGGTGGTAGACATACAGTGAGCCACAGGTGTCTTAGTAAGTTGTTTGGAAACTGTGAGTCCTTAGGGAAAGACTAGTTGGAAGGAGTAGGTGCTGGAGCCCGAGCAGTCTAGACTCTGAGCTACTGACTGCTTATCTCAACCATGCGCTGACTCTGACAGAAACAGGTTCATTCATCCAGCAGATATCTAAGAGCTGATGCCTTGGGCCAGCCACTGCGCTGCGCCTCATCGCGAAGGAACAAAGACAAAGTTTTCTTTTCTTTCTTTCTTGAAAAGAAATTCTAATCTTTATTTCTAAGAGAAATACATAGAGGGGAAACCTATTAAATTATCTAAATCACTCTGTTGTGAGTTCTCTAAGTTCCTAGTTATTTGTTCTTAGTTCTTTTTAAAAAATCTATAATATTTTTACACTCCAGATTTTCTTTCAGTTTTTATTAAATATTTTCTTTATTTACATTTCAAATTTTATCCCCTTTCCTCATTTCCCCTCCAAAATTTCCCCTATTTTGTCTCCCCCTCCCCCTGCTCACTAACCCACCCAATCCTGCTTCCCTGTCCTGGCATCCCCCTATACTGGGGCATCGAGCCTTCACAAGGCTAAGGGCCTCTCCTCTCATTGATGTCCCACAAGGCCAACCTCTGCTACATATGCGGCTGGAGCCATGAGTCCCTCCTTGTGTACTCTTTGGTTGGTGGTTTAGTCCCTGGGAGCTCTGGGGTACTGGTTGGTTCATATTATTGTTCCTCCTATGTGGTGGCAAACCCCTTCAGCTCCTTGGGAAGGACAAAGTTTTCTTAACTCTCTCATCACCTGGGAAAGTCACAGCAAATCAGATGTAAGAGAAGGATGCACCAAGCATAGCCTGGTCCAGAGAGAGGCTTCTGGTGGTGAGGGCTGGAGGACAGAACTGATGTAGTTGCTCTGATGTCCCCAGTGCCTGGGATTACAGACAACCGTCCGCTACCATGACTGGTTTATGTGGTTCTCTGGTCCTCGTGTATGCTCTACTAACTGAACTATATCTTCATCCAACCTTTGGAAAGCTGGTTTGGGGAAAGAAGGAGGCCAGTCCTATAATTATATGTTTAAGCTGGAGAAGAGATAGAGTGGGTTTCAACAGGCATCTTGCCAACTCTGAAGGCTACTGTGGACAGAGCAGTTGTGTTGGGCCGGCCTGCGGTGACACGGTTGGGGTAGGGACCTGCTGAGCCTCCTGTCATCGCAGAAACGTCAGAGAGAGAGAGAGACCTACTTCAGAGAAGACCAAGCCACTTGAGTCTTGAGTGTCTGCAAAGGTTGGCTTTACGAAGCTGCCTTTCTGTCCTTGACTGAATCACCCCTGACTGGTCGCCCACTTGGTTGTGGCTGTGCCTGTCACATCTTGGGACATTGCTGCTGTTTTAAGCTTACACTTTCTGGAAACGGATTCTTAGGGTTTACAGTAAATGCGTTTGCCTTAAGATTTCAATTTGACTTCCTGCTAAAGTCAAGGCTAAGGAAAAAGGGTAGGCGAGGTGGACAGGGACATCTGACCCTCTCCTTTGAACTGCCAGAGGGACTTCTGTACAATGCACATCTTGCCTTTGGTACAGGCCATTTTGGGGTGACTTTGCATTTGAAGGAAGCTTTTCCTGTTACCTCAAGTGGATTTGAACCCAGGATCTAGGATGTCATGTGCTCAGGGTTACATAAAACTTCCATTGAGCCGGTGGCTTTTTTTTTTTTTTTTCCCAAGACAGGGTTTCTCTGTGTAGCCCTGGCTGGCCTGGAACTCACTTTGTAGACCAGGCTGGCCTCGAACTCAGAAATCCACCTTCCTCTGCCCCCCAAGTGCTAGGATTAAAGGCGTGCACCATCACTGCCCAGCTGAGCCGGTGGCTTTTTAAAATTACTATTATTTTAATTTTCAAGATAGGGTTTCTCTGTGTGTCCCTGGCTGTCCTGCAAGTTGCTCTGTAGACCAGGCTGGTCTCAAACTCTGGCCTCCCACTGCCTCTGCCTCCTGAGTGCTGGGTTAAGGTGTGCACCACCACACCTGGCTGGCTTTTCGTTCTGGTATCTTGAATTCACAGGCTATGGAGGATGAGTTTCAGAGAAAAGGTTTGCTATAGAGTTATGGATAGGAGATGCGCTCTCTCTATAGAGAGAAGGCAGAGCTTCTGTGTGGCAAAGCAGGCCCTGAGATGGAGTACCATCAGGGCGTTAGTCCAGGGCTTTTTAAAAGGCCTATGACAGACACTGGGGTGAGAATCGCAGAGGGGGATAAGCTGGTCAGTCCAGTCAGCCCTACCAGGTGTCCGGGAATCTCCCAGAAGTTCCCACCAAGTCCTCACGCGTGGCCTCCAAGCCAGAATATGTGACAGGGTACCAGGAACCAGAGTTCTTGTCTGGTGTCTCTGCCTCCAGCAAGGGCACCTCACAACTGTTGCTTTGAGGTCCCTCTCCCATCTGGCCACTTTGTACCTCCTGCTCGCTTCATTTTTCTGCCTTCTGCTGCTTACTGCTCTCAGGGGAGAAAGCCCAGAATCCACACTGTCAGTAGCAAGGCTTCTGGCTAACTCACCGGGAGCTGTCTCTGCAGAGGCCTTCTGTTCTAATCACCTTGAATGACACATTTTAAGAGCAAGGCCTTCCATGCTAACCCGCGTATGTACATATTCTGTTCTCTTGGTTTGGCTCTGTCTTCCTTGACTACCTGCTAAATCATGCTCCCTGGGACATGGCTCCGTCCTCTGCTTTGCTGTGGCGGGCTTTATGTAACCATTTATTTAAACTGCAGTTGTGTAGCCTGGCAGTTCCACAGGGGTGAGGGTCGGGGGGGGGGAGCGAGGTGGGGAGGGCTCAGTGCGGTGGTCTTTTGAGCCTAGTTTGGGGTTGCTCACAGGTCTGCAGGATTGTGCTGGGTTTGAGATGAGTCTGAGGGCTGCCTGGCGGCTGGCTGCTGTTTGATGGACTGACCATCTAAGCTGAGGGCGACGGGTCTCTCTGTATGTGTCTCTGAGTGGTTCCCGTCTTCTAACAAGCCACTTTGGGCTCTTTGACGATACCAAAGCACTGCAAAAGACAACTAACCTCACCTCCCAAGCGTAGGGGCTTTCCCAACCTTTGTGAGAGCCTGATGGTGCTAACATCCTATTGGCTGAGACAGATCACATGACTCAACCAAGCCTCTGTGTAGGAGCTTGGCAGAAAGAATTCAACAGGCGCCAACAATGGAGCTAAAGCAGAGAGGAGAGAATTTGGTGGCACTTGTACAACTGTTGGACAGGATGACCCGCTTGTGTGTCTATATGCCCCACTAGATTGCAGTTTTCTTGAGGCCTTGGCTTGAAATGCTTCTGTTTCCATATAGCCGTGGACATAAATACACTTATGCACAGAATTTACTTAGCTTGTGCCTCAGTGGTGATCAGGTTCACTTGGGCTTTGTGCAGCAAGTAACAGCCAGGGGACCCAAAATACAGCTGGTGGCAGGTCTGAGGTGATAGGGAGAGGGGAAGGGCAGAGGAAATAATTTGCATATATATATATATATATATATATATATATATATATATATATATATATGGCTCAGCATCCTGGGGTTTAGGGGAAGGGCAGAGGAAATAATTTGCATATGTATATATATATATATATATATATATATATATATATATATATATATATATATATATATGGCTCAGCATCCTGGGGTTTTGATTTGTCCGAGACTGATCTGATTCAGCCACAGTCTGCTCTACACCTTTAAATGTTGGAAACTGCATAAATCAGCACATTTCCCCCAAAGCAGAGTCTATATCCAGCACACCAGGCTGCTCGCCATAATTAGGCCTCCAGCAACGATTGTCTCTGCTCCCTGGGTTTTGTTGCCTCCTCGCAGGGGAACGGGAGGGGTGTGATATGGGTTATGACGTCTGTGGAACCTTAAATACACAGGGTACAGAATGCAAGTGATTGCTCATGCTGGGGTTTTCTTCCCTCCTCAGCCCCGACATCGCACCTCTCCTCCCCCTCCCCCTCGTCCTTCACATCGTCCCTCCAAGACCTCCTTGAGGATACCACTCACCTTAGACGGGAAAGACATTACTGGAGATGAGCAAGCCTGTTTGCTGACTCAGGGCCATATAGACAGAGAATTCCTGGGTCCTCATCTGGGTGTGAGGTTGTATACGGGCACGTGGCA